>CAUYSK010066849.1:0-30139 GCA_963575035.1 Avahi laniger
CGAAGGTGATCTTTAACAAGGAAGAGAAAACGGCTACAAAACCGATGCCTGCTACCGAACTGCTAACTGAACTAGGAGAGTGTTATTTAAAAAAAAAAAAAAAAAAAAAAAAAAAAAAAAAAAGAAATTCTTTGCCTCATGTGTCATCTCTGACACTGTCAAATCAATTCATAAGAAAAAAATGGAAGATACACTATGCACAGGCTCCTCACATAGTCTCATGTGCATTTACATTTTAATATAGAAAAATCAGTAAAGATCATTTAAAGGCCCATTTATGCCAGTTTAGGATGACTCTGACATTCCCTGGCTGTACACAGCAGCTTTATTTTTGGTCTCCTAACAAATGAACAATAGCTCCCAGAGAAGAGAAGGTAAACTGTGCCCTATGACAAGCAGAAATCAAGTCAGAAATTGTATTTATTAGAAGCTGTGAGAAGGAAGACCAATGTGCCGCCAAATGCCATTTACAGATGGTTTGTAGCATACCCATTGCCCAAATTAGGAAGGCTGAAAAGTTTTCAAACCACACAAGGCCTTGATGAAGCCCCCTTATAATTCCAGTGTCTGGCTGATAAGGCAAGGTTGAGCTGTCTGGAAAATCAATGGAACCCATCGGATGGTAAGCCAATGAAAGTGAAGGGACAGGAAGCCCCATGGTGCCACAATGACAGTCATTATTTTTCCTAGGTGCAATTTTAAGATTCTGGAGAAGAGCCATTTGCCAAGTAGAAAATATTTCAACTCCGAAAGGGGAACAGAAATAATCTAGTAATTTCTAACTTGTGAAATAGTGTTCTCCATTTTACGTGCACATAAGATCTCCTATGATATATAGTTGGGATCGGAATGCCCTGGCCAAGACAGTGAGACCAAACTAATGGAAAACATTACAGACAAAAAACCCATCCAGAATAGTGAAATAGAAAGACAAGGGAAAGGCCACAAATACACCTGGAAAAAGATCCAAAGTACTGAGAAACTCCACCCCCACCAAAGACATTTAAATCTTCTGATGGAGAAGGGGCTACAGCTGTCATTAAGAATAAAGCATTAGGTCGGACACGGTGGCTCACGCTTGTAATCCTAGCTCTCTGGGAGGCCGAGGCGGGCGGATTGTTTGAGCTCAGGAGTTCGAAACCAGCCTGAGTAAGAGTGAGACCCCCATCTCTACTAAAAATTAGAAAGAAATTAATTGGACAACTAAAAATATATAGAAAAAATTGGCTGGGCATGGTGGCGCATGCCTGTAGTCCCAGCTACTCGGGAGGCTGAGGCAGTAGGATCGCTTGAGCCCAGGAGTGTGAGGTTGCTGTGAGCTAGGCTGACGCCACGGCACTCTAGCCCGGGCAACACAGTGAGACTCTGTCTCAAAAAAAAAAAAAAGAATAAAGCATTAAAAAGATGATGTGTACTTTTAACTGGGCATGCCCAGTCTATAGCCACAATTCTCTCTTTCTTCGTTTATTTAGGCTGAGTCTTGAGTTTAGGCTCTATTTCCAAACCAGCCACTATCTCTTCTATGTCATCCTGCACTACCTGTCAGTTGGCCCAAATCCACCAACAAAATTCCCTTTACCTATTCCTAAGGGATTTTGCCACACCTTTGTTTATAAAGTTCTTTGAGCATAATGAATTACAAGTGCTGGCAACAAATGTAGAGCCAAGAATTAAACAGCAAAAGCAAGCAAACAGAAACAAAAAAAATCAGCTAGTATAGTTAATTACAAATCAAGGTACTGGACAGGATTCAGTTGACTTGGGTTCTTGTCTTGTATCCACCACTAATTAGCCGCTGTGCTTGGATAAGTCATTGTCTTGGTATGTATCTGTTTCCTCACCTGTAGAACATAATGGTCTTTTCAATTAGAATCACACAAAATCTCCCTGTGCTATGTGTCTTCCTCCCTTCTTTCCCTAAGCCCCACTCTTTTTCTGTGTCAAGATGCTCTATGACTGGAAATCAGAGTTGCATTTCTTGGAGTTTCCAAATCCTCTTGGCTCCTCTTCTTCAGATTTCTTTACCACATAATCATGCTCAGCTTTTCTCTGGATTATTTAAAAGACTGCTTTCCTAAAATCTGGTCATGGAGCTTATTCTTGTGTTTAGAACATGGCCAAGATTCTGAGTAATAAGTGGAATGGTTAAGTGAAAACATAGCATTTTTAAAGAAGAAAGATGCAGGGTACTTCGGATATTGGCAACGTTCCTTCTGTTCTACCTTCTCAAACCCACTCTTCCTGCTTCCCCATCTTCTCCCCTGAAGTTCAGTGGGACAGGTGGGGAGGTGTGGGGAAAGTTAGGGAAGGCAGCTTTCTAACTCCTGTTAATACTTCAGTTAGAGGGCTTGACTAGGTGCTGAGGATGACAACAAAATGATGGCTGGAAGAATCCTGAATGGCCTTTAACATGCTTTTCTTGGCACTTAACTCACTAACAGGCAACACCTGTACCATATCATTTTGAAACCAACCATTTTAGTGGTGTTTTTTTGTTTTTTGTTTTTTTTTTTTTTTGAAGATTTCCTGTGGGCAAGCGGAAAAGACAGTGAACTTCCAGATATTAGCATTTAAGATGGTCACAATTGCATCTGTGGCGCTGAATTGTTGCCCTTGCTAGCAGAGGTTAAAAGAAGAAGCAATGTTTTAACTTTTTGTGACATTTACGAGAACTGTAAAGCTGGCTTTTGCCAGAAAACGTATGTGTAATCTAAGTAGTTCTGTACACTAGAAAATGTTCCTACATACTCACTTCACAAAATGAAACAGAATGCTGGAAAGAGATTTTGACTCATGTCTCTGAAAATAACTAATTGTACCACTTTAGAGCTAGAAAGAACCTTAGAGATCATCTACTTTGAGCACTGATTTTATCAATAGCTCCTCCCCCTACAGAAATAGGCAAAACCAAATGCTTACTAACCTTTAATACTTGGATTTTTCTTTCAACAGGTAGTCTTCCTTGAGTAACAAAAATGCTCTGAGTAATCACATAAAATATCCCTAAGCAATTAGCAGGCCCATTTATATTCTATAATAGGGAAGAGAGTGAACCTGCTGAACTCTAATGCTGACAAGGAGAAGAAAAGTGTGGAACAAAAGTTTGACAAGGGGTATGTTGGATTATGCTTCACGATTAGCTAAGGGGAGGTGGCCAGAAGTAGCAAAATTAGAATGGATATTGAATCCAGAAAAGCATAAAATAGAGGAAACCAAAGGGCCCAAAGTGTAATTGAAGTCTGTATAAAACCAGCAAAAGCAAACAGCAAAATTCACCTCATCAGTGAGGCCTTCCCTGATCACTCCCCACCCATCTGATCCAATTCTCTACTCATTTTGTTTGATTTTCTTCATGGCACTTATTACTCTCTGAGATAATCTTGTTCATTTACTTGCATAATTGTTTACTTTCAATTAATTTCCCTCCAACACACACATACACACACACATCACTCCTTAAGGAACACACAAATGGGAACCTTGTCTGTCTTATTGTCCTCAGTGCCTAGAACAATGCCTGGATCATAGTAAGTAATAAGTAAATATACACTGAATGAATAAATCTGAGAAATGTAAAAGAAGTTAGACTATGATTGATGAAAACTGTAAGAATAAAGATGTTCAAGGCTCTAAATTCAAAGATGTTTTTATTACCCTAACTTCTACTGAGAATAAAATAATGCCCCTAACTCATCAATATCTCTAACTCATTTAGGGCAAAGGAACTAAAAGCATTGGTTAATATGTGCATCATTATCGTGAGAGTTTTTGGTGCCATGAGAGATCGGAAGGAGATGCTAGCATACTGGAATGGAGAGTGGGTGCCATTTGCATAGCCATGACAGAAGCTCTGGAGCATCCAGGTAGATTTCTAGGTTTATTAATGCAAGGAGGGATCCTTGAGACCTGGGAGTGAGGGTAAAGGGGACTTTGAAATTGACAGTTGGCACCAAGGACTCTTGGAATTGAGATTTGCAGACAAAGCCTATGCCACATTTCTAAAGGGGAGGATGGGGTGTAATCTTGAAGGCAAGGAACTCAACCCGAGTAGGTGATTCCCATTTGTAGAGTAAAATGGTCTTTGAATAATCCATAGGGTAGTAATTCAACTGAGAGTGACTGTACTTAATTTGGGGAAGGTGGAGAATGGGACCACCCTTCTGCAAATGGGATATTATTCTCTGTGATAAAGATATCAACCCTGAGTCTGTAGTTTCTCTAGGAATAGCTCACTTAAGACTAATTCTCCTAACAATGGTACAAACATTAACTGGGATTTGTCTATCCCTTTGCTCTAATTAAGTTTTAGGGTTAGACATAATCATTCTTACTCTGGCCTGAAACACTGACAAGCCAACTTGAAATGTAAAACCCCAAAGCAATTCAATATTTACTAAATTTAAAGGAAGTAATCAATTTCTAATTCAGATTTATGCACATTCTTTCCCCACTTTAGCACTGTCTTATTTCCCTTAAGTTCCTCTTTGGTCATTAAGACTGTCAGCAAGGTTATGGTCACTGAAAAATTTGTGACATGCTGCAGATATTTCTACAGCAAATTAAATTGTCAATGTACCTGCATATAACTAAAGTAAAATGTATTTGATACTTAAGGACAGTGACCCTATATGTTTTATATTCATAGCCTCATTGCTCCACAGAGAGCCTGACATATTCAGTAAATATTTGCAGAATGAGTGAAAGAAAAAAATCTATCTACCCCTGATAGAACTGTTTGCACACATTCAAAATCTTAGGCATACCTGATCCAGCATATGTGTATGTGTCTATCCGTGCACGTGCTCTCAAAATCCCCACAGGCTCATCCTTCAGGTTGAATACATCATCCTTCCCTTTGGCATGTGTGTTTCTTTAACAAAATACTCAAACAAGATTAACCATAATAAGTGTCCCAAGAAAGATGATTTTAATTAACATTTTTTCCAAACACACCAATCTTTCAGCACTTAATCTTCCAGCACCAGTCTTCCAGTTTACTAAAAAGTGAACTCATTTTCATTTAGGAAAGCCGTTCCCTTCTCTATAGAAAAGGCACCTTTTAAAGTTCTAATTGCCAATTGAAATCTCTAGTTCATAATAACAGAAATTCACAGTTTACCTGTGATGCTTTCCCTGAAAAGCTCATTTTAAACCACTTTGCTAACTTAGACCACTTTTACTTCTGCTTAGACTAATGCTCCGCACTTGTTCCTTGTTTTCAACGCTTAATACTTCTCAAGCTAGATTCCCCCATCTGCACTCCTGAAGAGGATGACAAAAACCAGACTACACGTTCAGTCTCCTAGGATATCCTGCCCTGGAGATTCTCAGCAGGCAATTGGAAATTGGAGTTAGCCTGGAGCTCTGGAATGAATTAAGGATTGGAGAAGTCAATTTGGGAATCATTAGTGTAGAGGTTAAAGGTGAAGCTATGTGAAGAGATGAAATTACCCAGAGAGTGAACATAGCAAGAGAAGAGAAGCAGATCAACGACAGGACCTTGAGAATTGCTCCATCTAAAGGGGAAAGGGGGAGGGAAAAGCTGCGTATATATGTGTATGTGTGTGTGTGTGTGTGTGTGTGTGTATGGAAAAGAGATCCCAAAAAAGGAAACCTAAGGAGTGTTAAGAAGACACCAAGACAAATTATGAACACTTTCAAGCAAGCGAAGATGTTCGACAGTGCCAGAATCTCCAAAAAGGTCAAGAACACTGAGAACAGAGAAAAGGCCATTGGATTACGAAACGTGGTCACAGATAACCTTTGGGAAACAGTCTTTCTGATGCCATTCTTGTGGACTCTGTGTGCCCACATTTAAGTGTAGAGATATATATGTAGGTACCCCAAACTACCATGAGATTAAGAAATATTATTATTACTACTATTAGGTCATTAAATATGAAATGTCCAATTTCAAATAAAAAGTTTAGTTAATTATATCTCAAACAAGAAGCAGTACAATTAATCAAAGGATGTGCCTAAAGTATCAACACAGTTTTGACATCTTAACAGTAGCTTGTTTATGCCAGCAGCAAAGAAGCCTGGAGAACGAGTGGGGATGAAATCATGGAAGGCATTTTCTACGGCTTGTTGAGAATTGAATATTTTTCCTTGCAAGAAGTGGTCCAAAGCCTGGAAGAAGTGGTAGTCAGTTGGCACAAGGTCTGGTGAAAACAGTGGATGACAGAGAGTTTCCAAGTCCAGGCTCTGTAGTTTGAGCAGCATTGTTTGTGCGACACGTGGTCAAGTATTATCTTGCAAGAGGACTGGCCTGTCTCTGTTGACCAATCTTGGCTGCTTAATTGCAAGCATCCTCATCATTTCATCCGACTGGTTGCAGTAGACATGCACTGTAATCAGTTGAACAGGTTTCATGAAGCTGTAGTGGATAATACCAGCACTGGACCACCAAACAGACACCATTAGCATCTTTTGATGAATATTCAGTTTTGGACTGTGTTTCAGCACTTCATATTTATGCAACCATTGTGCTGAATGCTTGCAATTGTCAAAAAGAATCCATTTTCCATCACATGTAACAATATGCTATAGAAATGGTTCACCTTTATGTCATGACAGCAAAGAAAGGCAAGCTTTGAGACGATTTCTCTTCTGATGCTCGTTTAATTCATGGGGAACCCATCTATCCAGCTTATTTACCTTGCCAATTTGTTTCAAATGGTCCAATATTGTTGGAATAGTGATGTCAAACCTTGCTGCTAATTCACACGTAGGTTGAGATGAATTCGCTTCCACTACAGCTTTCAGCTCATGATTATCCACCTTGGTCTCAGGTTGCCCACATGGCTCATTTTCAAGATTAAAATCACTAAAACAGAACTTCTCAAACCATCGATGTACTGTGCGTTCATTAGCCACACCCTTCCCCAATATTTTGTTGATATTTCAAGCTGTCTGCGCTACATTGTTCCATGATGGAACTCATATTCAAAAATAACATGAATTTTTGACTTATCCATGGTTTCGCAAAAATTGATCTAAAAAAATTCAAAAGATAATCACAAGCCAAACCGTGCATTTGAAAAAATGAGGATGTACCTTTACAATAAAAATAAAACCAGAAGTGTCCAAGTGAAATGTCAGAGATATCAACTGTCAAATTAGTACTTAAGGAAATCGGACATTTCATACTTAATAACCTAAATCGTATCCAGTGAAGCCGGTACTGGGTATACCAGACAATGATGGCAATAACCACTACCATTTATTGACTATCTACTATATGCCAGGAACAGTGCTAAGAACTTGACACGCACGATCTCATTTTAATCTTCAAAACAACTCTATGTTTTACATGCAAGAAAACTAACTGAAGCCAACAGAACTGAACTAAATTCCCAAGGTCACACAGCTAGAAAGTGGCAGTGCCAGGATTGGATCCAAGGTTGGTTTGACACTAAAAGCCCATACTCTCAGTCACTGTGGAATACTTCCACTATGCTAATGTTAGGTAATCAATGCATAAGGGGAAGAGAGCTGATATTAGTTGAATGTCTCAATGCCAGGTGCTTTACATAGAATATCTCCTTTCACACATATACCATCAACATTATGGCTATATTTAGTAAACCTTATGATGGCATATTTAAAGAATTCTGATTCAGCTCTTTAGAAAATAAGTTGAAGCTACATGTTTCCAAAACAATCGTTTATAATTCAAATATATTTACTATAATAGTTCCCAATGGTTTGAAAGTTTAAAAAGGGTGTGGAATCATTGATTTGGTGGTTGTTACTGAGATTCAAATTACTGGCAATCAAACTCATTGTAAAAATGAAGGAATTTGACAGGAAGATCTTAAAGGTCCCCTCCAACCTTGATTTTTATGATTCTTAGATGTAGGTCTAATGCCAATAATTTTAAAGATATGGAATATAAAGCAGAATGTAAATGCAGCAGCAGAACTGGTTGGCATGTCAGCATCCTTTTATTCATTAGGTACATAGACTTTTATGGTTAAAATATTATAAAAATAAGTCTTTGGCTTTCAAGGCTTTGATTGCTAAATTAAAATAGAACTTGGAAACTCCATCACAAAATGATACACTGAAAATCCAACCAAATAATTTGCTTACAACCAACTGCAGACCTTATGATACAGTTGGCTATAGGAAAGAGAGAGAGAGACAAAGAAAGAGAGAGAGTGACAAACACTCTGACAATTAATGTTTTTGCTGTCTATAGAAAAACAAATGAGGTTCTGGTCTGAAGCAATTAGTATCGCTGTTAATTGTGCATGTGTGTAGCGATAATACTAGGCATTTGGGATGGCTTCCAGTGATTGTTTCCTTCTTTCTCTGGATTACAAAAATTCATTCAGACAACTAAAATATAGCAAGTACTTATGCAAACTGTTAATTATGAGGCAGAGATAATCATAATCTTGTACATTTATGAAGCTGCATATACAATGGGGATTACCAAATTAATTGTTGCTTCATTATTCTACTAGTGGTTGAAAAATATGCTAGCCTTGCAAAAGGTTTTCATATATCATTCAGTTCACCAGAATTCAAAAATGGCCCCATTGCTATTTGCCAAAACTGTTTCTTTCTCATCTTACCACCTGCACTCCTCTCTTCTTTCTCACTAACACCAGGTATCAGTTGCTCTGATAATAACTTCTGGTCAAACTGATCAGCACCATGATATGAATAGAGTATGTCAGGATTTGCTTATATAACAAAACTGTTATACAGAGATGGTGCTATCATGTAGTAAATTTTAGAGCAAAAAGAAAACAAAATCCTCAAGATTTCCCCCATAAAAGCGATTATAGGGATATTAGCTCCTATGTTATTGACCATCCTCTTAATGGTCATCCACTCCATTTTATTTCACAGATGAGGAAATCAAGGCTCAGAGCAGGGACAGGACTTGATGAAAGTCACCCCATTAGCTAGTAGCAAAACCTAATACTCTGGCTACCGTGACACATCCAATCTGTGAGCTTTAAATGCCCTCTCATACTAATATTGTGTGATTAGGTGTCTGTGTGTCTATACCATTTGTCTCAACGAATTATAATCTGACTACAAAATTAAACACTGAATTTGCTATTCTTGGCTTTCAAGTAAATCCACTGTGGCCCTAATGGGAATATGGAAGCCCAGCTGCTAAAAGCTAAACTGGGCATCCCCAAAATGGCTCATCTAGTCTATTTTACTGGGAGTCTGTCCTTGCAGAGGAATGCCAAAGCTACAGACTTTGCTCTCACTAACCTATCTGGCCAGGGAGCACAAGGTGGGATGTAGGTGGTAGGAAGAGAATGCAGACACACTGGTAAATATTTCTGGAGCCAATACACCTACAACAGGCCAAATACAGTACTGGTGAGCATCATGACCTTAGAAAACAATGTGCCAAGCAACTAGAGCACACATTTAAAAAACGGCTTATGATTCTCTGGTGGCAAAATGATGGTGGCAGCTCATGGCAACAGTCGTTGCCTGGAACATTCCCGTTGCCCCCCTCCCCCACAGAGAGGAACTATCTTCTGTTTGATTAGATTTGCTCTCCTGCAGGGTTCATGTCATGAAGGCCTCTGGCCTGTGGGATTACTCTACCTTGCAAGTCTACATATTTACATACTTTAAAAGCCCTGATATTTTCAAATAATTGATTTCCCTTCAATGAAATGCTGACCTAGTTGTTCCCTAAACCACGGTCCTGCCTAGGGACAGGCAGGCGTGCCGGAAGCACTGTGAGGAACGCTATTGATGGTTGAGGTCTTCTTAACAACACACTCTACTGTGACATTGTATTTCAGCAAAAAGAGAAAAAGGAGCTACTGACCTACTGCCCACCTGTCTGGGCTGGTGGCCCTGAACATTCATCCCACTTCTGAACTAGGTCAGCCTTCAGAACTGAGACTACATGCCTGGGTGGTTTCAGCTGTTTTAAACTCAAAAAGAGCCCTGGGAAGAATATGTCCCAGCCCCAAATTTAACTATTTGTTGTACTGAAATTAAGCTAGCAGGCAAGTGCAAAGTCTATTTATTCTAGCTTACTTGGGTTCAGTCAAACTAAAAATACATCGTTACTTACCTTGCTGCATCTAGAATCTGAAAAATCCTCCACCTGTTAAAGGAACAGTAAAACCAGTTGCTAGCAAGAGCTTGGTCAGAGAGGAGTTAAAATAATAAAAATTTTCCATTTTGCTTTGATAGCACATTTTTCCAGCCTCCCAAACCACGGGGAAGCAGCTCATGGGTGGCTTCCCCACTTTGCTCCCCATTAGCTCCTCTCAAATAGTGGGGAGATTCTGAATCAGAAGGCTGAAAGAGGCAAGGCAGCACCGAGAGCCAGCCCCCTGCAGGGCTATGGGTTGGGAATGATGGATCTACCACTCACTCATGCTAATTTCATTCCCTTTCACAAAGAGTGATGGCAATCTAAGCAAAAAACAAAAGCCAATAAACCAAAAACCAACCCAACCCACCCCTGTGGCAACACTGAAATGGAAATGCCTGATTGAAAGGACCTAGGAGGAATTTACAGGAATTTTTCATATTATCAAGAATATATGAAACACAAATAACAAAAGGAAAAAGGAGAAAAGAACGATTAGATTTTGCTGATGCTCTTTTAAAAGATGAAAATTCAAAGTGCACACAAAGTAATATATAAATCACCTCTCTAGTCCCTTCCACCCAAACACAAGAAATCCATCAAAGTAAGCAATGTCTCTCCATTCAAAAAACTTGCTTAGCTGTTTTTATAATATATGTGTTAAGGGTCACAAAACACTAATTCTACTGTGTGGATTTCTGATATTAGCAGGCAGGAACTGTAAACTTTTACACAGGTCAGTTGCTAATTTCAGGGTGCAAATGCACTCAGTTAGCTTTTTGTTTTTTTATTATGCCAAAACAAGGAATATTACAATGTAGTAACACTTTTGTGCCCCAAATGGGTTATATGGCCTGTGTATTTTCTTGGGAGAAATGTTTCTTTACATCAAATACATTTGCAGTCTTTAGAAGTGAGTTAACAGAGTCCTTTAATAGCAAGGCTAGCAGCAGAGCTTTTGCATCACCATCTGAGAAGCAACAAATGCCTCTTTTATCATCACTCCCTAATGTAGTTAAGCCCCCATTCCTTGGTTCTGAGTTGTTAAGACTGCTGGGGAAGCAAGGGTTATGAGAAACAAAAGCAATATCCTTGGCGAGCCCTAACATCGGATCTGCTAGAGAAGACACCCCCATTAGCTGACTTACCATCCAGAGCCCAATGTACCTGTTTTCTAGCAGCAAGAAAGAAGTAATCTAGAGTGTACTGACCTACCCCATGACTTAGGTTCCTACACAGTGAAGAGAGGCTGAGATCCCTTCCATTGCGCCTGGCCTTGTGAACAACATACAATACAACTTTGGGTGAAAAATACAAACAAAAAAATAAAACATTTGTAAAAGGAAAACGTAAAGCCATATATTGATTCTTAGTATCAGAAAATTCCAAAGTCAAGTACACAGCACTTTCCAAGGCTGTAATTTTCATTTTACTGTACTTATAATAGAAGTGTTCAAATAATATAAGTACATGCATAATTGATTTAGGAGGACTGAATCAAATTGAACTTTAATCAGGGAACTATTATTGCTCTTGAGGTTTTTTTTTTTATTTCTGTGTAAACTTTTTGACTGACTGCTTCTGTTAAAGTTTTCTCAGTGATTGCACTGAGAAGACTTTTGGAAGCTCATTGCCTTACCTGGGAGTCCAGATGGGCACAGGTGGAGTATTCAATGATGATCCATGCAGATGTTACAGATGCATCAATCAAAAGGGCAGGCAATCATCAGAAGTGAACCAAAGGCCATGGGAAAAAGGTTTAAAAAAATAGAAATATACCAATTAGAAGAAAATCAATTAATTTTAAGAACCCATTTTATACATATGTACACACACACACACACACACACACACACACTCTTTGGGAAGGTTCTTTTTTCTTTTTTTGAGACAGAGTCTCACTTTTTTGCCTGGACTAGAGTGCCATGGCATCAGCCTAGCTCACAGCAACCTCAAACTCCTGGGCTCAAGCAATCCTTCTGGCTCAGCCTCCCAAGTAGCTGGGACTCCAGGCATGTGCCACCAGGCCTGGCTAATTTTTTATATATATTTTTAGTTGTCCAGCTAATTTCTTTCTATTTTAGTAGAGACGGAATCTCGCTCTTGCTCAGGCTGGTTTCAAACTCCTGAACTCAAACGATCCACCCACCTCGGCCTCCCAGAGTGCTAGGATCATAGGCGTGAGCCACCGCGCCTGGCCCTGGGAAGGTTCTTAAGTGGAAACCTTTAAAAAGACACTTTAATCATGATTTTTTATTCAAAAATGTTCATTATCTATTATGTGCCAGGTATTGTTACAGGTACCAAGGATACAGCAGTGAATAAAACAGAAGAAAATCCTTGTCTCTATGGAGCTTACAATCTTATGGAACATTTTTAGGCCATCTGTTTGCCACAGAAACTGTATGTACTGTCTGTTACCAAATTCTGGGAGAGTATCTCCCTTTTTTATTTATGCCTTTATTTATGTATGGCCAATATACCGAATGACATCAGATTTAACATTTGCATTAGAAAGAATTCTCTTTATGATTGGAAGGGACATTATAAATCTATGATTTCTCCTTGTGGAAAGCCCTCCGAACAAGCTGTAAATCAGGTTTCTTTCCAGCCAGACCATTTGATGCCCATAGACTGCCACACGTTTGCACCTTCAAATGTTGCAAAAACAGGAAGTCTCTAAATGACAATTTCATAATATTATAATCCTACATTCGAACGGAGTTTTTTTCACTGGTTACTGTCATGTTCTGTAAACAGCTGGCCCAGGTCACACTCTTGAGATGGGATTCATCAGCCCTCAGCAAGTCACATCCTGGGAAAGCAACAGCAGTTAGTGGCCAAAGGAGTTGTGGTTATCATGCCCATGACCCAGCCACTGGCTGGAGAAGAAGCCATAAGAATAACCTTCCTCTGGGCCAAGTTCAAGAAGATGTGACTAAATATTCCTCATATGACAGCAACTGCCTAAGTGTCAAATTAATAGGGAAAGCAAAAGATGAAAATGAGGGGAACACATATGTATCATCAGAGGAATGGGAATATGGGGGAAACTCAGGAGTCCAAAAATTCCAGAGGCGGATTCATCCTAACCAAGAATTCAAAGGTATGACAGCTACCCTTGGAATTTACATTCTCAGAGTTGGTGCCTAGGGCTTCAGAAATAAAAGTGAAGCTATTCGCTATGATATTAAGGGCCCAAATTAAGACCTAGGAAAAACAAGATGATGTAAAAATCCAAGAGCCTTTGACTGAGAATCAGGATCCCTGGTTTCTAACCCTGGTTTTACCAATGACTCATTTGTTCTTGGGAAAATTCTCTTGTCCACTCTCTCAGGGAGGTGTATGAAATGGAGGAGTTTGACAAGGTGGTTGCTCAAAATTCCCCACTCCCAATATTCTTTAATTCTCTAAGAGCTTTCCCTTTAATTTTGATGCCAAGTTAGTTAAAAGTATACCAATCTCTAGTCATTTTCTCAGTACAACATGCTATTAGTAGTTCAGAGAGCCCAGAGCCCAGTGTTCTGAATTTATGAGTAAATGAGAATATGGCCAAAACACTAATGGCCAAATTATAATGTGAACATCATTCTGTCCAGGGAAACAGCTTTGTTTATTTGAAGCACAGAGAGGCTGCTTCTTTACGATGAAAAATTTATTCAAGGAAACTTAATTGATAAAAACAAGAAAAAGCTAATTGATGAACAATTGACCCTCTCCATTTCTCTTTCTGCTCATGCAGATTCTTTGCCAGAAACCTGGGATGTTGGTGATGGCTATCATCAGCAGAGATCTCCACAGCCATACACTTCCAGATTAAGACTATAAAGATGCTCACATTTTGTTAAAGGTAGTTTTAAAAAACCCACACCAACACTGTATTGGTCTGATTGCAAATCTATGGCAGACAATACACTCTGTGGGAAATAATTGCCTACCACTGTTCCAGAGCTGCCAAGCAAATGGCCCATACAACCTCTCTGGTTTCCAACACTGGACTGGTTTGCTCACCCTCCATCCAACTCCAACACTAAGAGCTGCTGTGTTTTTGATTTTCTACATGCCCCCTATTTAGGATGCCCTTCTACCTTCGTCCTGGTCTCAACTTGGACACCATTGCTCAGTAACCCACCACTTCCTTTTGTAGCTCAGGCAACCTTCCTCATTTGATCTCTGAAGGCCAAATGTAGCAGTGGGGGAAAAAAACTTGTCATTTTGCATGCTAAATTTGGTCCCCCTAAATGAGAAGGAGACCCATGCCACCAAAGTCCCAGCCTTATTCAAACTGGTGGAGGCAAATGGAGTAGCCAGACAAAGGGCCTGGATGTTTCTTAAGGTCCTAGGCAAAACAAGCTGCTTGTCTTTTTACTAGCAAAGAGTTAAAATGCTTGGCTTCAGCCTTTTGCTTATTCACAAGCCTGAGAGGTTGCGTGGGGCTATGAAATAAGCCCAGCAGTCACATAGACTGCGTTCTAGTCCAGGCTCTTTCATTTACTAACTGCATGACACTGCAAAGGTGCTTTAATCACTCAGCCTGATTTCCTCACCTACAAAACCGGGACAAGTATGGTGCCTACACCATTGATGATATTCAACATATTTAACAACAGATATGGCATGTACACTGACCAATCAGAAAGGAAGCCAGCCCAATCAGAGCAGAAACCTACAGTAAACAACCTGTATA
The DNA here is from genome assembly GCA_963575035.1 of Avahi laniger. Classification (NCBI taxonomy): domain Eukaryota; kingdom Metazoa; phylum Chordata; class Mammalia; order Primates; family Indriidae; genus Avahi; species Avahi laniger. Next base: position 14,781 of record CAUYSK010066849.1, read on the forward strand.
GGTAGGCCAATGCATTTGTTCTAGAAGAGTGGCTCCCAAGGTACTTGTAAGGATTAGATGAGATCATGAATATAAACCCTGTAGCAGAATACCAGGTCCAGAGTCAGTATGCAATAAATATTATGCATGATTACTTTCATCTATGGAGGAAGACCAACAAGAGAATTGTCCAGAAGGACAGTGAGTCTGTGCGAGGCCAGGGACACAGCTCCCATCCCCTATTACCATCTTGATGACCTGGAAAAGACGCCGTTTTTCAAAGCCCATGCTCAAAGGCACCTGCATGTAAAAAGCCACTTCAAAAGCAACCGTGTTATTGATATGAGGGAAGGGTGTTCCCTACATCTGTGTTCTACTGTTTGGCTGCTCTGTGTTCTTCCTTTTCCCATGCCAACTCCACCAAATATCATGCATACTCCATGTAAGGGAGTGCTTTATGGTTGGCCTGAGAATACTGAAACCCAGAACATCCTTTCTAATTTTTATTCCTTGAGTATTTGTTTTAATCCCCTGAGGCCCAACCTTTAGCACAACTGTGAAGTCCCCTGAGTATGTCTTACCTGCTCCTTTCACAGTGTCTGCCCTCCCCCAAGATTCTAAACCTGAATTCCACACCCACCCTCATGTCCTTTCTTCCTCTGCCAGTTGACAAGGATTTTAATCTGATCTTTGCTTCTGGGCAAGAGCACCTCAAGACTACAGAACCTTCTAGACCTAAAGGAATGGCCCTCTATTGATTAAATCTCCAGTCCTATGACATTTAGAAATGACATAGTTTTGATAGGGATTTGTCCCCATATCTCTCCATTTATACCACCTAAATGACACAATATATAACACGGGGCTATTCTAGTTAGGTCAAAAACCCTTTGGTTAATTGCCACTGGTCGCTTATTCCCTAGAGTCAATGTAGGTGGGGATAGACAAATATAGCACAAAGTAACAGAAGAGGCCTGGACTAGAAGTCAAAAACTGAGGTCCCCATGCCAGCTCTGCCATTAACTAGCTATGAAAGCCTAGGCAAGCCCATTCCCAAATGGGGAAGATGGCTCTCTGTTTCCCTATCTCCACAGTGAGGGTGTTGGACTAGGTACTTCGCCAGTATTACATTCTAAGATTTTATAAAGAATTTGACTCAGTCAAGAACATTCCTGTGAAGTACAGCATGGGTTCTTACAAACCGTGACTTAGAGACACTCCTGCATTTTTCTAACGAATTCTGGGGCCAAAGTGAGAGAAGGTAAGTTTGTCATCAGTGTCCCACTCTTCCCATCAGGTCCCTAGTCCCCTCACTGGCTCCTCAGGGAACTAACTGTATGTGGGCATGCCTGAGATTCTGACTAGTGCCTAGCACACAAGATAAGTTAGGAGTTGCCTAATTTGGACATAATAAGCCAATTTGAGGGGACCTACTGATGTCTTAGTGTGGTAACTCTCTGAGGTTATATTTGGACCAGGCCATAAAGCTAAAGGAATGACTAATGTGGGAAGATCAGCCCCTCTGGGCTGGAAAATCCTTTCAGTACCATCTCTATTGACAGTATGGAGTCACCTTCTATCCCGAGTTGTGCCTACCACATCTTGGTGTGTGTGCGTGTGTGTGTTTAGACACGGTCTTGCTGTGTCACTCAGGCTGGACTGCAGTGGCATGACCATAGCTCACTGCAACTTTGAACTCCTGGGCTCAAGCGATCCTCCTGCCTCAGTTTCCTGAGTAGTTGGGACCACAGGCATGCACCATCACATCCAGCTAATTTTTAAATTTTTTGTAGAGACAGGGTTTCACTATATTGCCCAGGCTGGTCTTGACCTCCTAGCCTCATGTAATCCTCCAGCCTCGGCCTCCCAAAGTGCTGGGATTACAGGCATGAGCCACCATGCCCAGCCTCACATCTTGTTTGATTCAGAACTCAAGTGGATACTATTAGTAGAAACAACTGATATTGAGAGTTCTTTCTATAATCATCAGTCATAGACTATGAGGGTTGGGAGATGTCTTCTAGTGATCTTTTAGAGACCATTAGTGTCACCCAACCCTTCCCTGACCCTGAGACCTTGAGGGGGCAGGGACTTGCCACAGATCACATCAGTGGCAGAACCAAGACCAACTCTATTGGTCCCTTTCCTTAACAGCTCATCTCACCCACTTTGTGTCCACCAGAGCCTGCCTAGGGTCAGCAGGCAAGCAAGCACCTGCTCTCCCAATCACACAACCCTTCAGAACAACTCACAGAGCAAGGGCTGCAAAAGATTGGGAAAACAACCATAAAAGACCCCAAGGATTCTAAAGTCTTCTTTTCCAGTACCTGTTAAATCGTAAACACATTTTCCTATGTCTCTCCTTCACATTTTGTTTTCTGCCTAAATGTGCTTTTACTACATCACATGGTAACAATCACTGATTCTTACATTCCTTCTGTTTTGAGAAATAATGCCTCATACCTGGGCCCTGAATTGCCAAAGCACCAACCACATTCTGGAAACAAAGTGGATCCAATGAGGGAGATTGCTGAACAGCCCTTTTCAAACAGTGTTTTCTTATGTACTGGTGAGTCAGTCAATTCTCAGTTGCAGATGTGTAGTCTAGGCTGTTTGTTGTCTGAAGTCCTTATGGAAACCACCTCCTCCTCCCCTCATTCCCACCCTGGCCCACCAGATTTAGCAAAAATCTTTCATTTTGGCATCATAAGAGTGCCCTCTAGTGCTGATTTAATTAAGACTTTGGAGACTGAGAGATTCTTGCTTCCGTGGGAAATGAGTTTGTCTATAACTTGTCCTTGGCTGTGGCAGGATATATTCTTTCTAAATGCATTTTTATAACACCTATGTGGAAATTTAGTCTTTCAGAACGGGGTGAAAAAACAAAGCAAAGCAAAAAAATAAAACTGAAGGGCCATAAAAGAAAACCTGGCTTGTCCTCTCTCCTGAGAAGTATTCCCACTTATGATGTGGGGGTGCTAGTTGAGTTATAAAATAAGGCACACAGACACAGGCCGACATCATCAATTGAAACTTGACAGCAATTTTCGTATGTGTTTTAGAGTTCTTCTAATGCAAACATCTGTATTTGTATGGTAGGTTCCAGTGATGCATTTCCTCAACTTGGTCACATTTTACAGTACATTTTTTGGAAGAAAGTTAAGAACCAATACAAATCCCTTAGAAATTTTCTGGGTGTAACAGGGCTTGCTTTCTTGTTAATAAGGAGGCCTGAAAAAGTTTCACTTACAATATAAATATAAGTGTGTATGTTGGGACTTATTTCGTCCCATTTTATTTTCATGTTTCAGATTTTTGAGTCTGGAAGGTCCACAATGATACTATTTCTGCACTGGTTCAAATAAACAGAATGCAATGGTGTATGCCTGTGGTCCCAGCTACTCAGAAGGCTAAGGCAGGAGGACTGCTTGAGCCCAGGAGTTCAAAGTTGCAGTGAGCTATTGTCACTGTACCTTTTACAGTTAGCTTAGCAAGCGGCTGCTACTTTATTGAATCTCAAATATTTTATGTGAACACAGACAAAGGATGGCAAGCTGCCAGCATGAGACAGCTGCTTCATTCACATTTTGACACTTTTAAAACACAGAGAATGAAAAAGTCCCTAACAAGCAATATTTGGCCAGTGCTAAAATAAGGATTGAGATCATTCTCAGGAAAGGTGCAGACCAGTGACTAACAGGATCAGACAACAGAGACACATGGAAAGGTCCATTCTGGATATATGTCACCTGCTTTCAGCAAGGAGCTTAGGTCTCTGCTGAAGTCATTATGGGAACCACTGGATTTGGTCTAAAACAACTTCCTTCCAAGCCCAAAACAAAGAGTGATTCATGGGTCTGGCAAGAGGCCATATGCTAGAGTGGAGTGAGCACGGGCACTGGAGTTGACAGCACTGTGTTCAAATCCCAGCTCTTCTACTTTTCTTTGGTCACCTCAAACTGCCAGTTTCATTTTTCTCAAGAAAACTGTGACTTCTTTGTGATCTCTGATAATACTTAACAGAGGGCACAAACCAGGCGATCAGTAAAAACTACTGAATTTAACATAACCAACAGTTGATGAAAATATGAAAAATACCCCACGTCCTCATATTTCCAAAGATCTAAGTGTTTGGAGTCCAGTAAATGAAACATCTGGATGGTGGATGTAATTGTCAAAAATCTGTGATAAAGACTTTAAGTCGGCTGGGCGTGGTGGCTCACGCCTGTAATCCTAGCACTCTGGGAGGCTGAGGCAGGCAGATCATTTGAGCTCAGGAGTTCGAGACCAGCCTGAGCAAGAGCGAGACCCTGTCTCTACTAAAAATATAGAAAGAAATTAGCTGGACAACTAAAACTATATATATAAAAAATTAGCCGGGCATGGTGGCACATGCCTGTAGTCCCAGCTACTTGGGAGGCTGAGGCAGTAGGATCGCTTTAGCCCAGGAGTTTGAGGTTGCCGTGAGCTAGGCTGACGCCACGGCACTCTAGCCCGGGCAACACAGTGAGACTCTGTATCAAAACAAACAAACAAACCCATTAAGAACTCCATTCCAAAGGGCTTTCAAGGGAACTGAGAGATGACCCCAAGCCTGTATCACCCTGGTCACTTCAAGTTCCATTTATCCACCCACCCTCCCACCCACCCACCGGTCTGTCCGTCTAACCATCCACTCAAATGTCCTCATTTTGTATTTACCACGTTGGCATAAGCCTTGTGTCATACTATTTGCTCTTATTCTTAAGGGTTCCTTTCTTTCTAATTTCCATAAACATTAGAGTCATGTTAAAAACAGTAACTTATAAAGTTGATATTGTAATATATGGTTTCTGATATATAAAATGCTATCACAAAGCCTTTCTTTCAAATTCAGACCACTATGTGTAACAGTAATATTCACATATTCAACCATCAGTGCAACTATAATAAACAACTCAACTACACTTATCAGAGCAACTTAATTAAACCAAAATGTGTGAAAAAAAATTCTTGGTAATTACACATTCCATACTATTAACTTTTCTAATAAGGACATTCAGATCTCAAACTCATTAACACTCATTAGACACAATTACACACACTAAGCACCTCATTATTATAAATGAAAAGCAATTCCCAAGGTACACTTTATGACAAGTGTGTAGCTGAAATAAGTCATGTACAATACCTTTAGAAGTATTTTGTGTAGTAGTTAATACTCCCCCAAACTTTAAACATGTGTCCTCATATTTCTTAAACAGACACCCTACATTTTTAAAAGCGTTATGATGTAGAAAGGAAGTTAATAATGGTGGGACAGTTTATTTTCCTATTACCTTGTGGTATAAGAAAGAAGAGACCTAGACTATATTTGATGTACACAGAGATGAATTGTGGAGAGAAACTTAAAGAAACAAAGTATCTGTGTGGCCTTCCGTTTCTGGGTAAGGACGCAAGAGCTGCACATTATCGATTTCTTCCTACTATGTTGCCTTTCATCCCCGCCTCCCCAGCACCCTCACAGAGCCCTGCCATCCCCGCTTACCACGGATGCCATTCCCAAGCCCACGGCCACTTATGGGGCAGCCAGTGCCTCACATTCGCAAATGCCTCCCATGGAAGCTGCTGACATAGTCACTGTAATTTGTGTTAAAAGCGTTTATTTACTAAATGTAAATATTATTATATTTTTACTTTAAAAGAAAATATACCTGTCAGAAGACAAGTGAGCACTTGGAACTTAGTGTTTCTAACAATTCAGAAGCAAGGAAAATAAATTACAGACAAATAAGAAAGGTCCCTGACACTTAAGAATGGCCAAATTTGAAGTCCGAATGATGCTATTAGATGAAATGACACGAATACTTAAGGGTAAGGGAATGCAGGCATCCCCCCCCCCTGTGGGGGGGATAGGTGACTGAAAGGAGAGTCATTACATACAAGCAACCATCAACTCTGTTTTGCAACCTCAAGACACTATCGGCGTTCCATGACGGTTTTCTCGATCCTTCTCCGAATTCCCGCAATGCGCACTGTCTCTGCTTGTCTTTACGCATTTACATTTTGTGTGTTCACTCACTCACTCACTCACGCATGCACGCAACAGATTCAGTGAGCGCACTCTGCCAGGCTCCCAGATAACAACGGTGAACACAAAGTCTCTACTCCCTGACCTTAGGATCTGTTGGAAGAGACAACGGATTAGTCTAATAATCCCCTAATACATGTCAAACAGCAGCCTGGGACCTTGGAGCAGAGAAAATCATACTCCTCCTGTCTTCCCTGTACATCCCTGAAAGATGGAATTAATGAGTTGGCTTTATTCTTCACCTGCCACGGGGCACAAGGGCTGTGAAATGCTACACAGAGTCCAAGGGAGCTAAGCAGTCTGGTGCAGTGGTCAGCACTCTGCAGGTCCTCCCAACACTACCCACTGAGCACCTTGGGACCAAATGAAAATGCACAGAGTGCTACAGACAACAATGCTCCATCTATCTGGCACCCCTGAGAATGACTCCTTCCATATTCATCAATTTTCCACGTTACTGATATTTACCTCTTTCAGTATCAAACCACTTGCTTTTTGCCATTTTCCCATCTTTTTTCCTTTCTACGGCTTAAAGCTGCATTTCACACATCACCAGTGTTTAGAAGTCACACCATGCCCACGCTGGCCTAACGTGAGGGTCTAGATCCTTCTCTCCAGCCTGTCAGGTGGTGTGCCTGCCCTGGCACGTTCACCTCTTTAAAGTGCCCTGAATACCGCCTCTGTCTCACCGTTTCCCTTCTGCTGTAGCTCAAGGAGGAGCTCATGGCCTATGAAACAAGGAAAGGGCAGGTTTTATAGCAGGCTCTTTCTGGGACCCTCCTGCCATTCTTCATGTAGGGACAAAGGCGGTCCTTCCCTAGTGAGCATAACAATTGCTCTATTAAGAGGTTCCCTATAGAGTATCCCTTGCTAACCTGAAGCACTCAACCAGAAAACTTCAGTCCTCAATTATTCTCAATAAAACTGGACAAAATTTAGAAATTCAATGAAAACTGACACATTAAATTTCAAAGCTTTGTCAGGGTGGTGAGGGACAGCTCATGAAGTAGAGCTGACCTCTGAACACCATGGATTTCAACTGTGCAGCTCCACTTACACTCAGATCAAATATACAGCATTTCCGGGATGCGAAAGCTGAATATAGGGAGGGGCGACTTTTCGTATCCAAGGGTTCTGCAGAGCCGACTGCAGGACTTGAATATGCAAGGAGTTTGGTGTACTTGTGGAGTGGATGTCCTGGAACCAATACCGTGTGTATACCGAAGGATAACTCTATCTCACTGCTGCTTAGATCTCTCCTGAAAAAGCAGTGCTAGAATTTATTCAGACCTGCAGACACCTCTGCAAAGTTGCTGGCCACCACGATGCCTTGCAGGCACTTTGTGAGCCAGGACTGATGTCCTGTCATTGCATCTTCCTATGCACAAAGCAGGGCACAATTATGACAAGAAATGCTCTTGAGTACCCAGGCACCGCCCAAGTGTGAGACCCAATCCTTCCATCACAGACTCTACTACAAGCCCTCACGCAGAAAGTTTTCCTCAGAAGCCAAGTGACTCAGGAGGGGCAACACATTACTCAGAAGAGCACGGAAAAAAGGTATTCTGATGAAACATATCACCAACGGCTGTTTGGTACTTCAGTCAGAGACAGACAAGCCCACCGTTCTCTTTACAGTCTTTAGGTCCCATTACCCTCACACCCCCATCTCACCACAGCCTGTCAAAGAGGTGTCCTCAGAAAATCTCTGAAGAGCTCTCAAGAGGAACAAAAGGCCTGTAGAGCAAATACTTCTTAAGCACGTAAACAAGCTACTCAATAAATACAAGCTTTAAGGAGGTAGATTTTGACTCAGTACAATGAAGGAAAGGGTTTTCAAAAATCAGAGGTCCCCAAAATTGGAACAAACAGCTGGGCCAAGTAGTGAGCAGCCAGCCAGTGGAGGTACTGGAGCAACAGGCCGGAGGATGGGCTGGTGCGTGGCGGAACCGGAGCCTGCGGCAGTGCTGGTGGTGAGCGCGTTAGGTTCGGCACCAGAACTGGCCCTGGAGTGCTGGTTTTGACAGTCCTTCTGGGATTCTGGGTGGGAAACCTGTAGTCTCCCCCAGAACGACTTAAACCTTCTTGACAGCTCTGGTCCAGTCACCTGGCCCTTTGAGGGTCCAGAGCAGTGCCTCTCAGACTTTAAAGTGAACACCAATCACCTGGGAATTTGTTAGAAATGCAGACTAGGAGGTCTGGGGTATGGGGCCCAAATTTCTTCATTTCTGCTAGTAACCTGGGAGGGCCTGCGTGGCCTGAGGACTACACTTTGAGTGGCAAGAACATCACCAGTGAAGCAAAAGAAGTTCTAACAGGGGATCCTGGTCATGTGTCCACACGGCCTCAGCCCTCCATGCAACCTGTGCACTGGAATTTACTGGAGGTCAGATGCCAGGACTGACCTTAGATATACATCTTGAAAAGTCCTAATTATTCAACAAACATTGAATATTTCTATAAGGGATGGATAACTCTAGATCAGTAATTACATAATCTCTAGAAAGCAATTCAAAGAAAAGAATCAAACACAATCTCAATAGTGGCCAAAAAGGTAACCCATGGTCTGGGTTTCATTTCAAAGGACATTAGATTAGCTCCACAGGTGATTCTGGAAGGTTCTCGCAGTAGAGAGATCAATTACAGAAGTTAGGGTGTAGAAGGCGTGCTGACCAAGGCCGTGTGCGTCGTGTGAGATCAGCATCTGTGGAAACACTGCCCAGAGCAGTTTCAGGTGGGGCTCAGAAGGCCCCACAGCGCTTAAGCTTCCACGGCGCACCTCTCTGAGCCACCTGCTTACACAGGAGCCCCTGAGGCCACACTCTATGCTGACACTGCCCCCACTGGCCAGAAAGTTCTTCCATCGTTACTTAGTTCACACTGGACTCCATCAAGCCCCACCTTTCTCTAGAAAGTAGTCCAGGCACACTCTGCGTCTCCTCACGGGGACTGCAAGAGTACTGACTCGTCTTCATTTCATTTCTGAGTGAGGTCATCATTACATTATTTTTAATGTATATACATTGTTTCTAGAACCCAACCATAAGCCATTGTAGGACTGGATTTACATTTTCCTCTTTGGGTTCCTAACCCAGGGTTCACACACCATAAGCACAATTTGCTTTGGGAGAGGAGAAACAATAACAAAAATTTATAGAAAGGATACTGCTGAAAGCTTCTCACTCATCACACTGAACAGCTCTATACTCACACAACTATAGCGCTAGAGCCAAAAGAATACACTCAAAGCTGAAATCTAATTTAAGAAGCACTTAAAATTAAAAAAAAAAAGAGGTGCTTTCATTTTTTTCATGAAAAACTACCTAAACCTTGCACAAAGTTAAGGTTTTGGTCTAAATCCTCCCCATGACTTTATAAAATCACCCTGGTAATATCTTACATTATGACTAGTAGAAAAACTGTGGTTTACCACTTGAGAGAGCATGCACAGAATCAATTTTCACAACATTCAGGCAGTTATAAGCATGTTTAAAAAAAAAAAACCACATACGTTTCTTTTCGGGTTTTTTTTTTTTTAAACAAAACCACATAAGTGATTCTTAAAAAGAGAAATCACAAAAGTTTACAATTGTCACGGCAGTACATACTAAAAACAAAAGATCTCAGGAAAGCCACACCTCCAAATTAAAAGTTAAGAGTGAAATCCTACCTCACTATTCATGGAATTAACACTGTACAACTACAAACTTGACAATGAATATTTTGGCACTTATAGAGCCTGTATTATTACTGAAATGTATCCTAAAACACAAGAAATTTAACCATCACAAAATACTAAAGAAAATAGTTTTCCAGTAACTTGGAGAAAGACTGTATTCCACTAGAACTACTACCTCAAATACCTGACTCTAGGAGACCCAGGATCCTAGAACTTCACTTTATATAAGAGATGTCTAGGGAAATTGTGTATTAACTCATAATTTGGTCAATCAAAGAATAATTTAATTGATTTAGGAAACTGACTTTTAAAGGACACTTATTGTGACTCCTCTGTAGGAAGGGGGGATAATAGCCCCATTACCCTGGAATTTCTCTCCTATGTGACACGGATACCCTCCTTTAAATGAAGAATGCCGAGTGGCATCAGCTTGCTGGGCCCCTTCCAGAGGAAGGCAAGCTGGACTCAGTAAGAGGAGGACCATGTGGGCCATCGCGGCGCTGCATCCACGTACTCTGAGGAACAAGGTGCTTTCCCATCTTCCCCATGCCATTCAGAAACACCAGAAAGAAAAGCAGCACATGTTCTCCAGGCAGCAGCGGGGACTTAAGATGATCAAGAAGACTGAGAGGAATGAAGACTTAAAACACAAACAGGAGGGTGGCAAGATGGCACAGGCGAGACGGAGGAAGATGAGGAAGACTGTGCTGTGCTGAAAGGGTCACTAAGGGGGCAGCTCCAGCCAGAGGGGCCTGAGATCGAATGGTACTTCCTAGCTGTCCAAAACTCAGGAGACACCCAAAGACCACAGTTTTATCTCCAAAATGGCAGGAAAAGGAGTTAAAAGTGGGAAGAGATGTTCACCCTTCTTACTGCTCTGATGCCTACAAATGGCAGGGAGCCCTGAGATCCCCACACCGCCTCCTGACGGACAGGGACCACTGTGTAACTAGCCTGCTAGGGTCACACAGACACGTAGAAGACAACAAAATGATGGAAATGACCAGGATGTGCCAGTCCTGGGACAGAGACTCTCAACCTGAGGCTGAATAAACTGTCAGTTATACAAATAGGTCTAGGAACTGTATCTCTAAGTAGGAGGAAAAAACTTCGTAAATGTTCACATGGGCTTTTATGCTGACTCAGCCCGACTGACAGAGCCTTTAAAACTTACTTTAGGATAAGGGGTTTCCAATTCCAAAAAGTGTCTCCTCTACCCCCACCCCCCACGTCACTGCCATAAAAGTGACACAGCATTCAAATCCTCACATATTAGTAACTGTCAGAAAACACGAAGTCTTCATGTTGGTTCTTTGATCAAAGTGGCTTTGCCATTTTGTACTGCTTCAAGTGCGTGTTGCAGGGGACGGGGACAGGAGCGAATGAAATTCCAACACTGCACAGCCGGATATGCGCTGAGAGCCCGTCTACCCTCTCAGCTCAGCTGCACCTCGGGCCTCTGCGCGCCCTGCCTCACCTGCACTCTGGCCGATAACCCTTACCCACTCCCTAGCTACTCTCCACATTCTCTTTAGAAACAGCTTCTATTCTCTTCTCCAAGCTTCTCTGCCCCGTGCTCACTTACTTTGTTGGTTTCGCTTGTCACTGGCATTTTTCAAAGGGAGGCAAACAGGACAGTCATGTCGTGTGCAGTTCTTCCAATGAGAGATGATTTGTCGTGAAGATGCACAATGGGCAACTATGACCAGAAAAACAACGAGATGTTATTTTTCTATCCAAATTGTCACACTTTCAATTACACCTAAATAATAATGCCAGATTCCATAAGAAAATGGTAACAAGTGTAACCATAACACAGTATAAGCAGTCCTCAACTTACAAACAGGCTATTTTCCAGAAGGTTTGTAAGGTGACTGTTGAGAATTCCAAACAAAACTTCCCATATAAGCAATGTTATGAATGATGGGTGATTAAGGTTCAGCCCACAAAACAAAACCTAAAAACTATTCAACCTGAAATACCGAACAACTGCAATGAAAGGTACAACAAATAACAGTTTGGTGATGTCACTATTTAAAATAAAAACATTACATTATGTTTAAAGATGAAACTACCTAAACTCTATAGCTGAAGAAATACAGATAGAGCAGCAGATGAGCAGTCCGCAGAGCCCTGGCAGAGGCCCCGGGCCCTCATGAAGTACTTGAGAGGGTCATTCTCAGTCTTCATTTTCTACACTCCAACCTCACCCTTCTCTGCTTCTCCGTTACAATCGGGTTATTCTGTGCACAAATGTCACAGTGGGAGAAAGGGAGACCCAGAGAGATTTCTCCCAAGGTTTATGAGCATAAGTAAGAAGAGCAGGAAGAGGACAAAGATGAAAGGTAACAGGAAATACTTTTTACAGTAGAAATGAGGTGTCTGCCATAAAAGAGGAGACAGAGGGCAAGTGACATGCCTATTTCACCATCTCCCCCCAGATGATGTGGTGCACAGTTCCCCATGTCACTTCCAGACACCCAGGACAACTTCACTGTCATCTGGACTAGCCTTAAGACACAGGGCAGAGGAGCAAAGCAGTGGCCTGCTGATCTCAATCTATGAAACCACCATCAAGACAGATGCTGGGATGCAGGGAAGGGTGTGTGCCTGCACATGCATGTGCTATGTTCATTGCCCAAAAGAAATCCACAACCTAGACGTTCACAGCAAAGATAGTGCTCAAGAAGTGACAAATGTCTTCCATGATAGAGGAAGGAGGAAAAGAATAAATACGGGGCACAGCCTTGTGTAGCAGAAGTCTGCAGAGTATCAGAAAACCAAATTGCCTTTCTCCACAGCAGGAAAGACTTCTGCCTGCAGTGAGTGAGGAACATGAGTGCGACATGCCCTATGCCATGCCGGACGGAGGCTAGCACTCAGACTAGCATTCAGGCTGTGAGAGCCCTATGAACAAGAGAGCTGCTGTAAGAGTAACAAAGGCAAATTTCATCCCGATCTCTGCCACTAGGAGAGCAGAAATGGCACTTACCTTGGCAGGCTTTCCCAGCCTGACAGTGCGTCATATGATTCAACACGTTTTTCATGGTTCGGCAATGCGGGAGAGAGCAGGCCCGAACCTCTCCGTTTGCTTGTTCTCGTCTCTGGCATTTATGAGCATGAAGCAGTAGAACCAGCTGCTGCTGTATCAGTTTGCGTTTTTCAGGATCTGCAGTGGGGCCTGTTGCAATTGCTTGTGTGGGTACAATTCCTACTGGAGTTTGCATCTGAGACTAAAATAAAATAATAAAAATATTATAATGAGCTTTAAGAGTTCCAATTCATGTTCATTATTTATTTATTTATTTATTTATTTTTGGGACAGAATCTGGTTCTGTTGCCTGGGCTAGAGTGCCGTGGCTTCAGCCTAGCTCACAGCAACCTCAAACTCCTGGGCTAAAGCGATCCTCCTGTCTCAGCCTCCTGAGTAGCTGGGACTACAGGCATGTGCCACCATGCCTGGCTAATTTTTTATATATATATATATATATATATATTTTTTTTTTTTAGTTGTCCAGATCATTTCTTTCTATTTTGTAGTAGAGACAGGGTCGCACTCTTGCTCAGTCTGGTCTTGAACTCCTGACCTTGAGCGATCCACCCGCCTCAGCCTTCCAGAGTGCTAGGATTACAGGCGTGAGCCACCGCGCTTGGCCCATGTTCATTATTTCTTAAACAAACGTGAAAGCTGATGGATAATATAAACCAGAGAGAAGAAGGTTGGTATAGTTCTCTTTAATGCATCAGTGACTTTAAGAAGATCCACAGGCAAAGAAATTGACCCAATTCAGCAACAAGGATGACTAAAGTTCACTTGTACACAATTATCATCTGAGCAAGAAAATGACACTTACTCGTGACTACAGCAACCAAAACCCAACTCACTCTACAATCTATACTACCACAGGAAGAGCTGTGTATATATCAGGCTGAACCACATGAAACTGCTGTCTTTGTAGGTCCCAAATGGCAAAAGGTTGGCAATTTCAATTTTAATGGTTCAACCCAATTAAAAAGATTGCCAAGGCCTGATCAACTGCAACGCACTGCAAATATCTAATGCAGCAAAAAGAATCGGAGCCAACTTTTGAACTTCATTATCACATGACCATAAGGACAATAACTTGCAGCTAGATTTCACAGTAGTCATTCTCTCTCCTTTTTAAAAGAATATGACACTTATCCTTCACATAACCATCCAGTACAATTATTAATGTTTTCCTGTCTTATGAAATGTTTTGTCTTTCATTAAAAATTTTAGATATTCAACAATTTTTTCAAAATGTATTCGATGATCTGCTAAAAATACAGAAAAAGAGTTTGGATTCCTCTGTCTGAACATGCTGGAACAAGCACACTTCTTAACTGCAAAGAAACGGAAAAGGGGACCTGCGGAGCATTATTCTTTACAAACTACCAAGATGTGTCAGGCAAACTTACCAAAAAGACTCACATAGTAAGAGAAATATAATGTACCTAATATGCAGTACCATTCATACTTCGGCAATTTCCAATCTCCTCTAAAACTCAGATATTCTCAGCTTGATTCCACAACACTCACTACCTCCCCTAAAGTACATCACTACTCTGATTTTTTTTAAATGTAAGAATCAAAGCTACATATTTGCAATTAGGAGAAAAAATAAAAATATTTTTTGATGAATCAAAGCTTATTTTAAAAAAGTTATAGAGTTTTCTGTTTGAGTTTTACCTTTACGAGAACTCAGAAAATAAGTGTGCAGAAAAGGCTGGCTTTGTTCAGGAGTGTACCTCCTGGACGCCTGAGAATGACTCAAAGCAAAATCAAAGTCCTAGCTGAGAGGCAGAACACCCTGAATGCAGAACTCCTAAGAGAAAACAGCCTCTTTTCCTTATGTTTATTTTCCTGATTATAAAAGTAATACATGGGGTGGGCGCGGTGGCTCACGCCTGTAATCCCAGCACTCTAGGAGGCTGAGGCGGGTGGATCGTTCTGAGCTCAGGAGTTCAAGACCAGCGTGAGCAAGAGCAAGACGCCGTCTCTACCAAAAATAGAAAGAAATTAATTGGACAGCTAAAAATATATAGAAAAAATTAGCCAGGCATGGTGGTGCATGCCTGTAGTCCCAGCTACTCAGGAGGCTTAGGCAGGAGGATTGCTTGACCCCAGGAGTTTGAGGTTGCTGTGAGCTAGGCTAACGCCATGGCACTCTAGCCCAGGCAAAGAGTGAGACTCTGTCTCAAAAAAAAAAAAAAAAAAAAATTAATCAAAATTTTCGTGTGACAAAGAGTATATGCTTTCCTTGCAAGGTGGTGTCAAAAGGTTAATTGTTCATAGCTTTAAAAAGAGCTATTCAAAATGCACATTGTAGTGTCAATTCTGCACACTCCCAACTCTTTCTATCTCTGTTCTTTTCAGCTATTAAAGAGCCTCTGGGCAAATCGTAAATACAACTAAATGGGATCTGTTCTAATGTTATTTGATTTTTAAGGACAATCATGATATTTTACAAAATTTATCTTTCCAGTGCTTGCTTTATTCATCAAATGCCAATTATTTTAAAAGATATTCCTTTTAAAGTCTCAGTTGGATAAAGCAATGTCTCTAAATTTTAGATTCATCTCTAAAAGTAAATGCAGAACTAGTTTTTA
>CAUYSK010066852.1:0-21020 GCA_963575035.1 Avahi laniger
TCTCTACCAAAAAATAGAAAGAAATTAATTGGACAGCTAAAAATATATCTAGAAAAAAAAAATTAGCCGGGCATGGTGGCTCATGCCTGTAGTCCCAGCTACTTGGGAGGCTGAGACAGTAGGATTGCCTGAGCCCAGGAGTGTGAGCTAGGCTGACACCACGGCACTCGCCCCAGGCAAAAGAGTGAGACTCTGTCTAAAAAAAAAAAAAAACAAGGTGATTCATGATGGATAAAGGGATAGACACATGGATGTGAATTAAAGCAAATATAGTAAAATGCTGTAAAATCAATATTGTAAAATATAAAATATCTTTGTTTTATTATGTAAATATTATATAAAAAATATATAAATCAAATAGTGTAGAATCTAGGTAGTGGGTATGTGGATGTTCACCGTATAATTCTTTTAACTTGTTTATATCTAAATTTTCATAATAAAATATTGGAAAAAAATAATGCCTTGATTTCAAGAAAAAATATTAAGTAAATAATGGCACATGTGGTAGAATGACTGGCAAAAATCACGAAGGTGGTGGTGAATGACTTTTGGCCAACAGGGTCTTAAATGAAAGTACTTTGGCCAGGATCGTTCTAGGAATGTGTGACATCAGTGGGGAAAGGGCTGAGGCAAAGAAAATTGTGAGGTGGAGGCCACTCAGCCCTGGAGGCAAAGCCTGAAGAGGAGGGTGAAGCTCTTACCTTTGCGATCAAGGCAGCTCATCAATTCTTGAACCCACTGGTCTTTCCTGCCCCCACACACACTCCGGGAAGGTAGCTGAAACCTGCGCAGAAAACCCGGTCTTAGCTGTGGCTCCCCCTTCCCTTGCCCAGCAATTTCCTCATTCCAAAGATGTGAAGTCACCAAGAAAAAGCCAATTCTGCTGGAACTGGGAAATCCCCAGTTAGCTGGGACAGAGAAATTAAGGTGGGAGAACTGGAACAAACAGAACCCAAAAGTGGGGGTAAGGTCCTCCCAGAAGGAGTTGGGGTTTGACTAGAGAGGGTCCTGGAGGCACCTGGCAGGGAAGGACCGTGCAGGAGCTGCCCTCCAGGTACAGGTGAGACTACCTGATGTAGCCAGGACAGCGGTGGTAAGCTTTCAGATGTTTTCGGAGATGATTCATGCACTGAACGGTTGGGGGGGAGTCAGAAGAAATTCTTTTATCACAGTGACAACTTCCAGTGACGCTGCCCTCGTTGCCATCACCTGGACGGGATACAGGTGGTCAGCACAGGTTCCCCCGCCAAGGGCCTCCCCGCTGCTGTTACTTAGCCTCCAATCCCCTGCCCCATTGCAGCCTCTCCCCTAGGTCCCAGAGTCTGACTGCCAGGCTCAACCCACACATCACATTCCCAAAACGTCCATAATCCCACCTGGGCCCAGGTGTCCCCCAGCCTCTGTCCCCAACCGCAGGCGGCTGGCCTTCTCCTCGTCTTCGCCCTTAACTTCGTGGCCCTAGTGTCCCCTCCCCCACCCATCCCCTTGGCTCCTGACTCGGGGATCTGGGCCTCCAGCGCCCCCCTCACCCCCCTCACCTGGCAGAATCAGTAGCTCCAGCAGGAGGAATAGGACCGCGCAGAACCAGGATCCCCAGCCCCAGCTCATCTCGCGGAGTTTGGGGGAATGGAGCTGCCTCGACCTGTCTGACTCCCAGGCAGGCTCCGGAGTGCGACGTCCCCCTGGTTTCTCAGTGGCTTTCGCTTCCTCTCCCCCGCGCCCGCCAGAGATTCTGGAGGAGACGGCGGCGGCCCGCTCCAGTCCCAGGTGGCTAAGGGGCGCGAGGCCGCGGCGCCGTCGAGAACGTCCGTACCGGGTCGGTACCGCCGAGTCTGCGCCCTGCCGGCCGCCCACCGCGGGGAAACCCCCAGAGGCGGAGCTCCTCCGCCGGGCGCCCCCGCGCCAGGACCCGGCCCTCAGTCGAAGGAACAGCCAGGAAGGTTTGACGAAACCGAAAGAAAACCCAGGCTGCCGGGCGACGCGGGGTGAGGAACGGGCAGGCGGGCCATGGCCCGACGGTCTGAGTCGGTTCGGCTCAGGGGTGCCAGTGCCCTCCGCCCGTCCCAGGTCACTGGTGAAATGGATGAGCTGCTAGACAGTCCCCCCACTTTCGCTTCCCTGGCTTCAGTCACATGGCCTAGGGAGAGTCGCCACGCCTGCCCCCAGACAGCTCGCTCCAGCCGGGGCAGCCACCAGTGGACGCCTCAGGCCTGGGGGCGTGGCCGCCGGAGGAGCTGGCCGTGGGCTCGGGCAGCCCTGACGTCACGACCGAATCACCCCGCAAGCCCCCGAGGTATTTACCTTCGAAAAGTGGTGGCGGCTGCAGGTACCGGAGGAGTGGGGCGGCCGGGCCTCACGGCCAAACTAATCCAAGCCCAGGGGATGCCCTGGCTCTCCTGCCCATACCCAACAGGCGAATCCAAAATTCTTCCCTCCTCACCAAACCCTTCCCTAGAGGATTAGTCCTCCCTCATCTCTATTCTTAATTTAAACCCTACTTTTGAGGGTTTGAGTCCTCAAATTTTAAACCCAAAATACCGTCTCATCCCTGAATACTCATCTGCAACCCTAATCGCGCACTTTCAAGTCCAGCCCCCCATTTTCATCCCTGAACTAACACCTCAGCCCTGAAAATTATATTCTTAGCTCCTAACACTCATCCATAGATCCCACCCCAAGTGACCCTCAAACCCTCTCTCCCCAATTTGTGACCCACCCCCAAACTCTCTCACCACTACCCTGTCGCTCACCACATATCTCTTCCTCTGCTCAGTCTGGGCCCAGGCCCTGTGCCCCTGAAGACATGGAGTTTGTGTCTGGATACCGAGATGAGTTCCTCGATTTCGCTGCCCTCCTCTTTGGCTGGTTCCGAAAGTTTGTGGCAGAGCGCGGAGCTGTAGGGGCCAGCCTTGAGGGCCACCGGCGGCAGCTGGAGGCCCAGATCAGAAGGCTGCCCCAGGACCCTGCCCTTTGGGTACTACATGTCTTGCCCAACCGTAATGTGGGCATCAGCCTGGGGCGAGGGGCAGAGCCAGGCCCTGGACCAGGCCTAGGAGCTGTCCGGCTTCTGGGAGATGAGCCTCCACTCCACCTGCGAGACCTGAGCCCCTACATCAGCTTCATCAGCCTAGAGGATGGGGAGGAAGGGGAGGAGGAGGTGGAAGATGAAGAAGAAGAGAATGGAGAGCAGAAGGGCGCAGGCACAGAGAAGGCAGAACCAGAGGAGGGTGGGGAGCTAGCCCCTACCAGCAAGGAGTCCCCCCAGGAAGCAAACCCTCCAGGGGAGGCAGAGGAGGCTGAGCAGGAGGCAGGCGGTGGTGAGGACGGCCGCCGAGAGGACAGGGTGGAGGATGAAATGGGACCTGAGAAGAGGAAGGGACGGAGAAGTGGTAAGAACCCAGGGCTGCCCCTGCCCTAGCCCTGCCCAGCCATACTCCCCTTCTAAAGCCCTCCCAGGCTGCTCAGAACCCAGGGGGAGTTCTGGGTGGTGGCCTTCAGGCCAATCTGTCCTGAAAGGTGTTTTCATTGACCCTCAATGTTTTTTGTTTTTTGAGTCAACGTTTAAACATTGAAAGAAAAAAAATCCAAAAGTCTGCATTTACACATTCTCAAGAAAAATCTAAAGTTCTGAGAGGGGGCCTATATTTCTGCATGGCAGCACATTCTGGTAATAGGCAATAGCTGTCCCCTTGGGATGGCGCATGACCTCTCTACCTAGTCCCCTGTACTCGCTGAAGTTACTTGCCTAGCCCCTGTAGGTATGTGAGTTTGGAACCCCTCACTGTGACCATATTTGTCTCCTGCTGTCTCCCCACCCCACCTTTTCCCTCTTTCCTCAGAGGCTGCACCCCTGCACCTTTCCTGCCTCTTACTGGTGACGGATGAGCACGGCACCATCTTGGGCATTGATCTGCTAATGGATGGAGCTCAAGCGACTGTCTCCCGGGGCTCAGGGACTGAGAACTTGGCTTCTCGGGCCTATGCTCTCCTCTGCCACAGCATGGCCTGCCCCATGGGCTCTGGGGACCCCCGAAAGCCCCGACAGCTTACTGTGGGAGATGCCCAGCTGCATCGGTACAGAAATCTGGTATCTGAGGGCGGGGAGTCTGGGGACCTGGTCTCCTGAGTGCCCCAACCTGATGCCATCTCCACCCCTATTCAGAGAGCTGGAGAGCCGAGTCCCAAGGCTGGGCGTGAAGTTAGCCAAGACCCCAATGCGGACATGGGGTCCCCGGCCAGGCTTCACCTTTGCTTCTCTTCGGGCTCGAACATGCCATGTTTGTCACAGGCACAGCTTTGAAGTGAAGCTAACACCCTGGTGAGCAGCCTGCAAAGCTAGAGGGAGAGGAAGATCCCAACAGACAAGCAAACAGAAAAAAAGCAGGCTGGCAGAGACCTAGCAGACAGACAAAATGAGGAGCAAGGAGCTAAGATAGAGAGGGAAAAGCAAACAGGCTATTATAGGCTGGGCACGGTGGCTCATACCTGTAATCCCAGCTCTTTGGTGAGGCTGAGGTGGGAGAAGTACTTGAGCTCAGGAGTTCATAGACCAGTCTGAACAACAAAGCAAGACTTCAGCTCTACAAAAAGATTTTTTTAAATTAGCCAGGCGTGGTGGCTCATATCTGTAGTCCTAGCTACTTGAGAGGCTGAGGATCATTGAACCCAGGAGTTTGAGATTGCAGTGAGCTATAATGACACACCACTGCACTCTAGTCTGAGCAACAGAGTGAGATCCTGTCTGGGAAGGAAGGAAGGAAGAAGGGAAGGAAAGAAGGGAGGGAGGGAGGGAAGGAAGGAAGGAAGAGGGGAAGGAAGGGAGGGAAGGAAGAAAGGAAGGAAGGAAAAAGAAAAAACAAACAGGCTATTATAAGCAGTTAAAGGGTATAAGACAAACAGACCGAATGATATATGGGCAGCTGCAGGGCAGATGGACAGCAGACAGGACCTACAGAGATTAACGCTAGGTGCCCACCATGCCCTGTGTCCCCAGCCCCCAGTGTAGTGCTGTCTTGTACTGTGGAGAGGCTTGTCTCCGGGCTGACTGGCGGCGGTGCCCAGATGATGTGAGCCACCGATTTTGGTGCCCAAGGCTTGCAGCCTTCATGGAGCGGGCAGGGGAACTAGCATCCTTGCCTTTTACCTACACTGCAGGTACCATAAGGAGGTTAGAATGGTTAGGGGAAATTGGGACCATGTCTTTGGGACTGGGACCTGGGTGCCTGAGAACAGGGTCCTGGGGTTAAAGGCTGTATGCCTGGGGCTGGAGTCTAGATCCCTGGAATAAGGGCTGGGGACTGGGTATTTGGGGCTGGAGAGAGGATCTCTGAAGCAGAGGACTGAGTGATTGGGGCCTTGGAGTGTTCAGGGGATTGGGGGTTAGGGACTCAAATGCTTGCTTCCCAGCTCCACCACTGACTGGCAGTGTGACCTTAAACAAATCACTTTACATCTTGGAGCCTGTTTCCTCATCTGTAAAAGAGGAATTCTAGCAAATGTTAAGACCCATGGAACTGTTACAAGGATTATGTGGGCTTGGTATGTGGTCCATTGTACATACTCCGATACAAGGCTCCCTCCCTGACTGGAAGCAGACTCAGACCTAGGGTCCTTGGGGACGCTGAGGAGAGCTAAAGTCTGGGGTCCTAAGCCACTAGGCCCTCAACTCCTCCCCTTTTCCTTCTCCAGAGGTGACCAGTGAAACGTTTAACAAGGAGGCCTTCCTGGCCTCTCGGGGCCTCACTCGCGGCTACTGGACCCAGCTCAGCATGCTGATTCCAGGCCCCAGCACCCCCAGGCACCCCCGGGGCAACATGCCATCCCTCAGCCTTCTTCTCAGTGGTACGTGGGGCCTCTCTTCACTCATGGGCCCCTCAGCCTAGAGGGAAGGACTGGGGAAAAGTTGTCTGGATCCCAGATAACCCCTCCACATACACGCCAAACCCCTACCCATACCACCAGGGCCATTTCAGGCCTTTCTCAGCCCTCAAAGAAGTCACCCCTGCCAACCCCACCCAGAAGCCCCATCCGTAGGCAAACCCCCATTCCTCTTGCTGCAGCTCCGGGCCCTCTCAGGGAACACAGCTCCTTTGGAAGGACGAGGGAGATGGGTCAGGTGGAGTCTCCCTGACCCCAGGCCCCTCTGCTTCCTTTCATCTTCTCAGGAGATCCCTACCAGCTTCTCCAGGGGGACGGGCCTGCCCTGATGCCTCCTGTGCCCCCAGATCCACCCAGAGGCATCTTTGGTGAGCCGGGGGGCCGTGTGGGGAGCTAGGAGGAGGGACAGGGACTGGAGAGTCAGAAGCCTGGGTGGCTGAGAAAAAGAGAGCTATTGGATTAGAGGGGCTCGGGGTCCAGGCCCAGGGCCAGGTCCTCCAGGAGCCCACACCCCTCCAGGCTCGTGGCAAGACTACTACACATGGCGAGGCCTCAGCTTGGACTCTCCCATGGCCGTGCTTCTCACCTACCCGCTGACGGTGTACTACGTCATCACCCACCTGGTGCCCCAGTCCTGTAAGGAGAGCTGGGCAGGGTGTGGAGGGCGCGGGGGCACGGGCAAGAGAGGGAGGTAGGAAGGACAACATCCTTAAAAGAACTGGCTTATCACTTAGTCCCTGAGCTCAACATCCGGAACAAACAATCGTTGAAAATACACGTGGTAGAGGCTGGGAAGGAGTTTGACCTCGTCATGGTGTTTTGGGTAAGTCTCCCCAGGCCTGATGGTTGGGGATGTAGATGTGGGGGTAGACATAAGGTGGGACCCAGATCTGTCCTTCTCTCTGTCCCTCAGGAGCTCTTGGTCCTGCTCCCCCACATGGCTCTGGAGCTGCAGTTTGTGGGTGATGGCCTGCCCCCCGAGAGCGACCAGCAGCATTTTACCCTGCAGAGGGTGAGGGCTGAGGGGGGCCCTGCTCTCCCGCCCTGGTCCCTCTACTGGTCTCATGACCTGTCCCAGCCTGTGTCCCCATCCCCTGTCTTGCCTGGTGCATCCTCCAGAGCTCTGACTTCCAGTGGCTTCCCCACCCCACTCTTGGCCCCTCAGGATGGCCCTGAGGTGTCTGTCCGTCCTGGTTCCGGGGTATCAGCAAGGCTCAACTCTGGGACTAAAGAGAAGGGGGGCCGCAGGGACCTGCAGATCAAGGTGTCAGCAAGGCCCTACCACCTGCTCCAGGGGCCCAAGCCTGACCTGGTTATTGGTAAGAGCACAGGACTCAGGGGTAGGGGAGGTAGGAGAGAAGCAGACAGTGGGAGCCAGCTTCTCCCTGCTCTCTGTCCCCAGGATTTAATTCTGGCTTTGGTCTCAAGGACACTTGGCTGAGCTCTCTGCCCCGGTTACAGGTGAGGAATGGGGGCAAAAGGGAACTTCACTCGAGCCTCCTGCCCAGCCCCTCCTCCAGCCCCTTTTCTGAAAGTGTCAGGACTCCTCTTGCCCATCATCTGCTCCACAGACCCAGGGAGTGCCCGGGGTCCTCTTGCCCCGCCCTGCTGCCCCGTGCCTCTCCTTCAGCCCAGTCTGTCCTCGGGCCTCGGCTTCCCCCGCTGTGTGTCCTCCTGGTTGCTCGAGACGGACCTAGTGGGGGGAGCCGCTCAGAGCCCGTCTCTGAGGCGCTGCCCCCCGCAGTCCCTCCGGGTGCCTGCCTTCTTCACCGAGAGCAGCGAGTACGGCTGTGTCATGGACGACCAGACCATGGCGGTGGCCACCGGTGGGGGCACCAGCCCTCCCCAGCCCAACCCCTTCCGCTCCCCGTTTCGCCTCAGAGCGGCCGACAACTGCATGCCCTGGTAAGGGCCCGCGACCCTCTCTATTTCCTTCCTGACCTTTAACGCCTCTTACTCTCCGGCTCCACATCCGAAAAGGTCCACCTGTGCCCTAGTCTCTGCTGTCCCGGCCCCTCCTCCGCCCAGCCCACGACCTGCCTTCTCTGCCCCGACGTCTCACCACCCCCATGGCTGCTCTCGACAACCGCCAACACACCCCTCTTTAGAGCCGGCTCACAGAGTCTCCCCAACTCCTGGCCCCATCCCACAGAAAGACCCTGCTACCCTCGAGCGGGCCGAGCCCTAAGTCTAGCCCCGCCTCTTGGAACTCGCGGTGGGGGCCTCAAGCCCCGCCCCCGGGGATCTCGGCCCCGCCCCCTGACCGCCCACGCCTCCCCCAGGTACTGCAACGCCTTCATCTTCCACCTGGTCTACAAGCCTCCGCAGGGGGGCGGGGCCCGCCAGGGACCCGGCCCGGCGCCCCCGGCCCCGACTCCTGCTGCTCCTCCCGCGCCCGCCCGAAGGCGCCGAGGGGAAAAGAAACCCGCGCGGGGGGCCCGCCGGCGGAGATGAGCGCTGAGACTGTGTCAGTCCACCTCCTCCCCAAACGCCTCCGAAGGGAAACCATGAAAACACACAAGGCCGAGGGGGAGGACTGGTTGTTGGAACATGAAAAAGTAAATAAAATTACTTGTTTGAAACCACAGAGTCACTGGTCCTTTGATTACTCGCCCTAATTGGGTCAGTAAACAGAGAAGAGAGGGGATTTAGAGAGGACGTACCCCCAGCCCCTTTCGCTCCCTGTGACGGCTGTCCCTTCTCCATCTCAGAGTCAGGGATTCTGACCCTCCTTGGTAATCCCAATCCTCTCCTAATTTATAGGTCGGTAGGTCATTTTCCAGCCCCAGTAACCCTCAGGGACCCGCCCTAAGGCAAGGAAATACCAAGAAGCAGAGTGTCGTCTCACTAGGAAGGCAGGGGAGCTAGAGGCACACAGACCCCTCGGTTCGGATTCTGTGAAAGGCCCCACCCACCCAACTCCACCTTCTTTCATTACCTCACATCCAATAAACAATCGATTCCTGCAGAGTTGGTCTCTTAAAATTGCTCGGATCCGTCCATGTATGTCCAATCCTGTGACAAACTCCACCATATCTCATCTCCTCCTTGCAGCCTAAAGTAGTCCTCCAAAAACAAACATCCAAACTCATTTCTCCCTTGCTTAAATCCCTTCAGTAATTTCCCTCCGCTCTTAAAATCCCCTTGAATGTGGACTGGATGGCTTCAGAGTCACTAAGTATAAAATGGGGAAAATAGTGGAGAAACCTTGGCAGACACCACCTAAACCAAGGGGTCACGGTTAATAATAAGTTATAAGCCCTGTTGACATTATGTACCCCCACATGGTTTGATGAGAAGGCCACAGTCACCTCTATGGTATTCTTCCCCAAAATCCACAACTACAGTCTAATCATGACAAAACATCAGACAGATCCAAATTGCAGAACAGTCTACAAAATATTTGACACTATTCTTCAAAAGTGCCAAAGTCATGAAAGACAAGGAAAGACCAAGAAGCCGTGACAGATCAGGAGATACTAAGAAGACATGACAACTAAATATGACATAGTATCCTGGATTGGAGCCGGAAACAGAGAAAGGACATCAGTGGAAAAACTGGAGAAATCTAAATAGTCTATAGTTTAGCTAATAGTATTGTATCACTGCTGATTTCTTAGTTTGGATAAACATGCCATGGTTATGGAAGATGTAACTTCAGAGGAAGGTGGTGAACACCCTACTATCTTTGCAACTCATCTATAAATCTAAAATTATTTCAAAATAAAAAGTTAAAACTCAAGTTCAGACTCTTTAATATAGCTTTTAAAGTGTCTCTCTGTCATTCTCTTTTACTATAAACATTTTATTATTTAAATCTCCAAATATACAAAAGCTCAGAGACTTAGCATAATGAATCTCTATATACCCATCACCCAGCCTCAACAATTATCAACATTTTGTTCATTTTATTATTTCCATTTCCAGGTTTTTTCCAGAATATTTTAAAGCATACCCCAGATATCTCACTTATATGCATCCATAACTAATAAGGGCTTTAAAAAAAAATGTAACCATGATGCCATTATCACACCCAATGA
Organism: Avahi laniger; assembly: GCA_963575035.1. NCBI lineage: Eukaryota > Metazoa > Chordata > Mammalia > Primates > Indriidae > Avahi > Avahi laniger. Next base: position 9,918 of record CAUYSK010066852.1, read on the forward strand.
AGTTAACAATCATTCCTTAATATCCTGTAATGACAAGTTTACATTCCAATTTCTTAGGTTATCTCAAACATACCTTTTACAGTTGGTTTGTTCCAATGAAGAAATAAATAAGGCCGGGCGCGGTGGCTCACGCCTGTAATCCTAGCACTCTGGGAGGCTGAAGCAGGAGGATTGCTTGAGCTCAGGAGTTCAAGACCATCCTGAGCAAGAGCAAGACTCTGTCTCTACCAAAAATAGAAAGAAATTAACCAAACAACTAAAAATAGAAAAAATTAGCCGGGCACGGTGGCACTTGCCTATAGTCCCAGCTACTCAGGAGGCTGAGGCAGGAGGATCGCTTGAGGCCAGGAGTTTGAGGTTGCTGTGAGCTAGGCAGATGCCATGGCCCTTTAGCCCGGGCAAGAGAATGAGACTCTGTCTCAAAAAAAAAGAAAGAAAGAAAGAAATAAGATCCACACGTTGCTTTTGGTTCACATGTCTCTTAAGTCCCTTTTATTTTATAACAGATCTCTCTCCCTTTTATTTCTTTTTTATTTTCATGCCACTGATTCGATAAGAAGCTGAATCATTATTCCTGTAGACTGTCCCTTATTCTGTAGCTGGCTGATCACTTTCTCAGGGTGTTTTAATTTTTTTATTTTTATTTTTAATTTTTTTACTGACTGCCATGGCATCAGCCTAGCTCACAGTAACCTCAAACTCCTGGCCTCAAGCGATCCTCCTGCCTCAGCCTTCTGAGTAGCTGGGACTACAGACGTGAGCCACCATGCCCAGCTAATTTTTTCTATTTTTAGTAGAGATGGGATCTTGCTCTTGTTCAGGCTGGTCTCAAACTCCTGACCTCAAGTGATCCTTCTGCCTCGGCCTCCCAGAGTGCTAGGAATACAGGTGTGAGCCACCATGCCTGGCCTCTCAGTGTGTTTTTAAATTTGTTCATTTACTTTCTATAAAGTGGTAATGAGATCTAGATGACAAGGTTCTTTCCATGTGGCCCCTGTCAACCTCTGCAAGCTTATCTCATATGGCACTTCCCACCATTCCTTACACTATAAATGGAATTTCCTGTTTTCTTGCTCACCTACTTCCTACTCAGCCTTAGGTCTCAGCCTATGTGTCACTTTCTTAGGGAAGGAGGCACTTCCTGACTCCCAGATGGGATCAGACACCCCTCTCCCCCGTTCAGCCCTCATAGCACCTTATATGTCCACTTTGGTGACCTTTATCACACTTACAATTTCTTGCAGACCCTTTCAACTGTAAACCCAGAAAGAAGGGATGCTACATCTATCCCTCAGGGTCTAGCCTGGCCTGGCACACAGTAGGTGCTCATTAACTGCTTATCAGACTGCTTTATCTCCACCCTTTCCACCCTCCCTCCTCATCTTTCCTCTCTGTTTTACCCCCTACAGCCATAAAGGGGAAGCCTAGGTCTCTGGTGGGTTGAAGGGAAATGGAACTTTTCACCTCTTCCTTAGCCAAAAAATAACCTTTCCCTACATCCTTGACATCTGCCACATAAAAGTATAAAAGGATATGGTTATCTCCAAGTGGTAGCATTACTAAGGATTTGTTTATTCTTTTTGTTTTGCTGTACTGCTCATTTTTCTTCCATGAACACACAGTACTTTTGTAATTAAAATGTTTAATGTAAAAATAGCTCTTTAATTATTCATTTACCAACTATTGATAGAATGCACACAGGCTTTGTGTTGGACCACAGAGCTGCAATGAGGGAAAAGAAACAGATGATAGTCACTGCCTTCATAAAGCTTACAGTCTATGGCAGGGGTCAGTAAACTGTGACCTCCAGCCAAATCCAGCCCACTGTCTGTTTTTGCATGGACTTCGAGCTAAGAAATCAAAAGAAGAATAAGATTTCATGATGAGAAAATAATATGAAATTCAAATTGCAGTGTTCAGCCAGGCAAAGTGGCTCATGCCTATAATTTCAGCACTCTGGGAAGCCAAGGTAGGAGGATCATTTGAGACCAGGAGTTTGAGACCAGCCTGGGCAACATAGCCAGACCCCATCTCTAAAAAAAAAAAAAATTGAAAAACAAAATTAGCCAGGCCTGTTGGCACATGCCAGTAGTCCTAGCTACTTGAGAGGCTGAGGCAGAAAGATTGCTTGAATCCAGGATCTCAAGGCTACAGTGAGCTATGATCTCACCACTCTCACCACTGCACTCTAGCCTGGGTGACAGAGGGAGACCTTGTCTCAAAAAAAAAAAAAATTGCAGTGTCCATAAATTTATATTGAAACAGAGCCACAACCATTTCTTTATGTATTGTCTGTGGTAACTTCCAGGATACAAATGGCAGGGTTTGCGTACTGCTTACAACAGAAACCCTATGGCCTGCAAAGTCTTAAATATTTACTATCAGGCCCTTTACAGGAAAAGTTTGCTAAACCTAGTCTAAGGCAAGATTTTTGAAATGCAAGTTTTGAGATTTTGTGTGAGTGATGAATTCAATTTAGTGGGCCCCAAACATCTTTCTTGTTTTAATGAAATAGAATACAATACAAATATTAATGTGTGTGACATGCAGTAAGAGTGAATATTGTTTCGTGAAACATTCGTTTCACTTATAATACAATGTATACTTACATGTATATATGCTGCATCCTGATGTAAAACGTATTTCTTACTGTGGACCATGCTCAAAACATCTGAAAGTCACTGGCTTGGAGGGATGCCTGGAAGAAAGAGAGAAGAAACCAGAAAACTACAGTTCAGTGTGATTGGTGCAATGATGAAAGAGTTACAGACCCTTAGGGGCACACGAGACAGCCTTGGGGCTGTCAAGGAAGGATTCCAGGAGGATTTGACATCTAAACAGTGATCTGAAGGACAAGTAGGAGTTAACCAGGTAAAGAAGAAGAGAAAAAGAGTAATAGCATGTGCAAAGGGATCTCATTATGTTGCCCAGGCTGGTCTTGAACTCCTGGCCTCAGGCAATTCTCCCACCTTAGCCTCCTGAAGTGCTAGGATTATAGGTGTGAGCCACCGTGCCAGCTGAGATTTTGTTTTGTTTTGTTTTGTTTTGAGACAAAGTCTCATTCTGTCATCCCAGGTAGAGTGCCGTGGTGTCATTGTAGTTCACTGCAACCTCAAACTCCTGGACTCAAGCAGTCCTCCTGCTTCAGCCTCCTGAGGAGCTGGGACTACAGGCACTCACAACGATGCCGGGATGATTTTTTCCATTTTTAATAGAGATGAGGTCTCACTCTTGCTCAGGCTGGTCTCGAACTCCTGAGCTCAAGCGATCCTTCCGCCTCGGCCTCCCAGAGTGCTAGGATTACAGGCGTGAGCCACCATGCCCCGCTCGCTTGCTTTTTTTAATGTAACAATATGTTATAAACAGTTTTTCATGTCATTAGACAGTATCTTTTCATGTATGGCTGAATTCTAGCCGACTTTATGAATGTATGATACCCAGTCCTATTTTTGAACATTTAGGCAGTTCCTAATTTTTCTCAGTTATAAATGAAGGAGGAAGTAGAAAGTATCCCAGTAAAAGTAACCAAATCGGGACCCAAAATAGGGCCTGCCTGGTAGTGAGGAGCTGATTTGCCTGAGATGCTCTGCATGGAGTTTCTGGCCAAGGAAGGAAGAAAGTAGTTTGCAGGTACTTGGGTAGAAGTGTGGAATGGGGAGGGCAGCATTGGTCTGTTTGTGGTGCTGGTCCCGATCCAGCCTCATGGACTAAGGTCTGAGCCCTGCAGGAGAAGAACCACAGGCAGAGGCTGATGGGGTCCCTGTAAAGTCAGCAGGGCGTAAACAGCACAGCACAGCACCTGGATCCCAAAAATCAGGTCACACAGAGGGGGAACACCCAGTTCTCAGGGGACACAGTGGGGCTTTGGGGGACAGTGAGAACTCCAAGCAATCCAAAAGTGTGGCACTGGCACAGGTACAACTGGCAGGTTTGGAAGCTTTTGCTTTCTCACTGGGGGTGAGAAAGAGCCAGCAAGTTGTGGATTGTTATCATTGATGGCTCCAGTTAGTACCGTGCTAGTGAGGCCATGGGTACGTATGTATGTATATATGGCAACAGAGTCTCACTCTGTTGCCCAGGCTAGAGCGCAGTGGCATCATCATAGCTCACTGCAACCTCAAACTCCTGGGCTCAAGCAATCCATCTGCCTCAGCCTCCCGAGTAGCTGGGACTACAGGCTCGTGCCACCCTGCCCGGCTAATTTTTTCTATATATTTTTAGTTGTCCAATTAATTTGTTTCTATCTTTAGTAGAGACGGGGTCTCGCTCTTGCTCAGGCTGGTCTCGAACTCCTGAGCTCAAACGATCCTCCCCCGCCTTGGCCTCCCAGAGTGCTAGGATTACAGGTGTGAGCCACCATGCCCAGCTCAGAATGTGTGCTTTTAACCTCTTCATCATACTGTTGGAAATCGAAGCAATTTCCCAGGACAAATAATAAGGGCTTACTATGGGAGCCCTTCTTGCCTAGAAGCCAGTCTCTCTTATGCCAGGCATTGATGACTGGCCATGCAAAGAGTCAGAAATGCTCCTCTCAAGTTTCTCCATGAAATACATGGCAGGATTTAAAGGAGACCCACAGAGCTCCAAGAGCTCCAAAATCACTACTCCCCCATCCCACCATTGCCCACCTCGCCACCACAGTGGGAGGTGGGATAGAATATGATAAAAGACAAGGCCTAAGGGTCAGATCATCTAAATTTAAATTGAGGCTCCTCCACTTACTAGCTTCATGATCTTGGGTAAGTTACCCAACATCTCTGAGTCTGTCTCCTCACCTGTAAGACAGGAATAGTAACAGTACCTAATCCATGGGACTGTGCTGAGGACAAACGTAATTAATAAGTATAAATGCTTGAGAGAGTTCTCAACATGGTATTCAATAAATGTTATATGTTGTTTTGTTGTTATTATTATTGCAAAAATGAGAGACAAATCCCAAGACAGAGACTGCAACTGAAACTAATTTCTCACCTTTTGCAAAAAGAATATCATGCCTTACATCGCTGTTATTGTAGGCACACCAGAAGTCCACACTTGCCAGGGTACCCGTCATCGCCTTGGCTTACCCCCAAATGCTTCTGTTCATCCCCACTTGGGTTCAATTTCCTACCTCCTCCCCACCCCACCCCAAATCCTTTCACTGGACTCTCTGAAACTTATGTCATCAACAAAATCCCCAAACCATCAACCTCTTCTTTCAGTTTTCCCTTTGCCTTCTTGCCTCATAGAAACCTGGCTCTCACCCAAACACTGTTCCCTTGCAACCCTCTTAGGAAGCAGTTGTTTTCTTTTTCTCCCACACTCCACATACCTGGAGGTGAGGTAGGTGTATTTCTCGTTCCTTCCAAAAACTTACTCATCTCTCCAAAACCAAAGCTTCTTCGAAGCACATGCCAACAGACGGGACCACTCCTTGTTGCAATCATTTTCCCACAGCTACCAGCTTCATCAAAGGCTTAAGCATTTGGTTTCCATTTACTTCTCCACCATTAATCGTGTCTTTATTTGTGTGGACTAAGACATCCGTCCAACACCCCGGCCTCTCCGTTCCTCATCCTCTGCACTCCAGTACAACTGTTCGCTCCACCCCTCCCCGGCCACTTTCTTCCGTGGTCAAACCCTAGACCCTGTCATTATCAACCGCACCATTTCAACCTCCTGATTACAAGCATCCCATAAGTACTCATCTTTTCAGTGCCTTCTCTGGTACCTTCACACTAACAATCCTTCAACACTGAGCTCTTTAGTCCACGGACCATTCCACATTTCCACTGTCCATCTCCTCACGTCTTTCCATCTCACCTCACCCAGTTTAAATCCAATTTTGTCCATTTCTATAATCCTTCCTTTGCACACACTTTTAAGTCCCTGTCCTTCTCCCTGCATCTTACTTGCTTGCCAAAATGCAGACTTGGTTAAACCTAACTCCACCAATGATGAGACTCTCACTAAGCTATGTGGCTGGAGATCAACAACTGTGCTCACTGATCTCACTCTGAATTTATAATGACAAATCACACTAGACTCTCAGCACTGCCCAACAATTCAACTCTGTTTCCCTGCTCAATTCTCTCTCCTGTTCTCTGAAATGATGTCTCTCCTCCAATGGTAACACTACCAGCCCTCAATCCTCAGCTAGTGATCGTAATCCTTCTTTTTTTATTTATTTATTTTTATTTTTGAGACAGGGTCTCACTCTGTCACCCAGGCTGGAATGCAGTGGCCTGATCATGGCTCACTGTGGCCTCAAACTCCTGGACTCAGCAATCCTCCTGCCTCAGCCTCCTGAGTAACTAGGACTACAGGTGCACACCACCATGCCTGGCTAATTTTTCTTACTGATTGATTAATTGATTGATTGAAGAGACAGGGTCTGGCTGTGTTGCCCAAGCTAGTCTCGTACACCTGGCTTCAATCGATCCTCCCACCTCGGCCTCCCATGGCTGGGATTACAGGCGTGAGCCACCGTGCCTGGCCTTAATTCTTCATTTAAAGAGGAAAGAGAAAACAACCAGAAGAAAACTTCCTAATTTTCCCACCGGTGCTGCTTCTTACGTCTATTCCCTGCAACTTTCTTTTTACTATTTTGTCTCGTGTGTTGAATGCCTTCCTCACGTGTCAGGTCATCCTTTTTTCTCCATTCACTTCCCAGCCACTCCAATGAAAGCGCCCTCGTTGATAACCTTGCCAAGTCCAATGGTCAGCACTCACCCTCTTAGCAGCATTTAACAGAGTTATCACTCCCTCCTTGAAGCCCTGTCTTGGCCTCCAGGACATCATACTCTCCCGGTTTTCTTCCCACCATGCCAGTTTGTCTGTCCTCTACCCTCTTTGTCCTGACTCCATTCATCCTCTCACCCCTGCCCAACACACCTGTCTTCCCTACAATCTCTCATGTTGGCAAATGGCACGACCCACCCGTCTCTGGGTCCAAATCTTACCGTTCCACCATGGTTCCTCTCTTTCCCTCATTCCACACGTGCACCCCTTGTCGGGTCCCAGCATCTCTACCTCAGCCTCGATCCCAAGCCATATCTCTCTTCGCCACCTCTACTTCACCACGCTGGTCCTGGCCACCGCTACCTTAACCTGGACTACCGTGATAACCTCCTCCCTGCTCTCCTGGCTGCCATTTTCTTCGTAACAACTGTAAAACCTAAATCAGATCATGTCAGTCTCTGCTCCAAATTTTCCAGTGGCTTCCCCGTGACACCCATGACGGCACTCAAACTCTCACCATGTTGAGAGTTGGGGCCCTACATCACCTCCTCAGCTCTTCTGCTCCCACTCGCCGTGCTCCAGCCACGCGGCCATTCTTTGCTGTGCCTGCAAAGGCCAAGCTCACTCCCTCAAGGCCTTTGCACTTGCTGTCGCCTTTGCTGAGACACTCTTCCTCCCAAATCTCACTTCTCTCCTGAACCTCACTGCCTCAGAGAGACCTTCCCTGACCTCGCTAACTAAAATTGCCCTCAATACCTGTTAGTCTACCTGTTTAATACTTGTCTACCTCTCCCAACCGAATCCCCAGCATGTTGAGCAATATATGGTATAAAGTAAGTACTCCATAAATCTTTGTTGTATGAAAGAAAGAAAAGGAGGAGAGAGGGAAGAGAGAAAGACACAAGTAGTAAGTAAGCAAAAAGCCTCAGAAAACTGGTTTTGGTTAAAGCTGACTGAAGTCATTAGCTCTTCCCCTCCGCATATTTCAACAACCGTGTTGATCACGTAGCACAACAGTTATAAGCACAGGACTAAGAGTCTGACAGGCTTGACCTGTTTTCGCTGTGTGGTCATAGGCAAATTACTTAATCTCTCTGAGCCACACATGCTCATTCAGCAAATATTTACTGAGTGCCTCCTTTGCAACGGGAGTGCTGTGCTAGGTTTATTGTGAGGATGATATGAGACAATGTATGAGAAACTGCTAGCACTGAGCCTAGATCACTATAAAATACTCAATAATCTATTGCTATTTATTTCCATTCTTCAAGTTTTGCTATGATACATTCTTACTGTCTGTTTATAATCATGTAGTTGCAATTTGGATTTCCTTGTTGATCAAGGAATTAATTATTTAGGACTGTTTGGGAGGTTAGTTTTTGTTACTCAAACATTTGTAAATTTCTGCAATCTTTGTGATTAGAGAATGTGGCCAGTACCATTTCATGTTTGGGGAAATTGGTATTTCCTTAGGAGCCCAATATCTGACCAATACTTGTAAATGTTTTATTGGCACTAAAAAAAGGTGTGTTCCCCATTTATGAAATACAAAAGTTAAATAAATACCACTCAAATACTAGCTCCAAGAAGACGGAAATTCAGAATGTTCCCTGATGATGTATTTACTGCTGATATCTTCCTGGTATCCACCAAAGGGCTTGGTGTACATCATAGAATACAATAAATATTTATTGAATGACAGGGTGATTAATCAATCAACCTTATCATCATTTAGTTTCTCTATGCCTTTGTACCTTTGTATATTTTTTCTTGCTTCTTCTGCCAAAGACCGGTGAGTATGTTGCAATTTCCCACTACGATTTTATTTCCGGCAATTTCCCAGTGTATTTCTAACTATTTTGGCTTTACAGCTTTCAATACAATATGATTTAGTGCCTGAAGGTTTATGGCTGCTATATAATCATTATAAATATACCCTATATTAGCATAAAATGACTATTTAATAAGACATTATTTATATGACATGGTTTAATTTCATTCTGCATTTATTATTTTGAATAAGCAACACATAATAGTAAAATTCAAAAGTCTCAAAAGTTAAAAGTAATTTCCCTTTCTTTCTTGTCTTCTATCACCCAGTTTCCCTCCCATGAGGCAACCACTGTTAATAGAATTTCACTGATTACCTCAATTCAAAAACATTTTTAATGTTCTAATTAATTTTTTTTTTCTTTTTTTTTTGAGACAGAGTCTCACTCTTTTGTCAGGGCTAAAGTGCCATGGCGTCAGCCTAGCTCACAGCAACCTCAAACTCCTGGGCTCAAGCGATCCTCCTGCCTCAGCCTCCCGAGTAGCTGGGACTACAGACATGCGCCACCATGCCTGGCTGATTTTTTCTATGTATTTTTAGTTGTCCAGATAATTTCTTTCTATTTTTTTTTTAGTAGAGATGGAGTCTCACTCTTGCTCAGGCTGGTTTCAAACTCCTGACCTTGAGCGATCCTCCCGCCTCGGCCTCCCAGAGTGCTAGGATTACAGGCGTGAGCCACAGAACCCAGCCTGTAATTAATTTTTTATAGAGAAGTTTAAAATATTTACATGAATTGTTTAGACCCATATATTTGTATAATCAGTTATTTTATGCTTTCTGTTTTTTATGCTTCCTTGATGTTTTATCTTCTGCTATGCAGATTAAGTTTGCTTTTATCTTCTCTGGTGTTTTAGAAGGCATAATATTTTACTTTTCATTTCTGTAATGTTTTCCTTTAATAATAGTTTCAAAAGTATTCTTAACTTACATTTCTTGACTTGCTGGAGTCAAAAGTAAAATAATATGCTATGAGTTCCCCCAGTTAGATCAAGAAGTCGAGCATACTCCTTTCTTCCCCTTCTCAGATAGTGCTGAAATTGGAGGTTATAGATATTGCTTGTTGTTATTGTTCTAATCTGGCCTTAAGGTTGTAAAGAAGAGCTAACCACCTGTTATGGGCCGAATTGTGTCTCCCAAAAATTTATATTGTGAACTAAAATAAAATCTTAAGGCTCCCCTGCCAACCAACTGGCTGAATAGACCCCCTCTTGGCCAAGGGGATACCCTAAAACTGAGTTACTGGCCACAAGAAGGGAGGTCAGACATGCGTCATCATGCCCACTTCTTGTAGATAACCTTTGTAACTCATTAACAAACCTAAGGCTATGCAAGACAAACCTACAGGTCCTCGATTTACATAATCAGTATATACCTGGTAGCTTGTCTCTCATTAACAGACTTCCTTATCTTAATTTAAAATATTTCAAGCCTTTAGATAAAGCTTCACTTCTTTAACCAATTACAAGTCAAAGAGTCTTTAAACCCACCTATAACCTGTAAGCCCCCCCTCCTTTGAGATGTCCCACCTTTTCAGGCCAAACCAATGTATGCCTTCCATGTATTGATTTATACATTTACCTGTAATTCCTGTCTCTCGGAAATGTATAAAACCAACCTGTAACCCAGCCACAGTGAGTCCACTTGCTAAAGGCTCCTTGGGTGTGGCTGTTGGCCATGGTCCTCAAATTTGGCTCAGAATAAACCTCTTTAAATTATTTTACAGAATTTGGCTTCTTTTCCATTGACAAGATGTGGGGCTCAGAGAAGACTCAGGATCCCCAAAATAGTAGGCTGAATTTGGCACCAGGTAGTGGCATACCCCCCATTGGAGCCCCCCAACTCCAAACTTCTCCTTGGGTGGAACTGGTAAGTCCTCCTGAGCTCCAGACCTCCTATTTTTGGTTGGTGGTCCTGGTTTATTCTGAATTGGTTCTTTTCCTAGGAATTTGTTGTTTGGGATCCTAATTTTGATTTGGAGGTACATTCTACAGGGCCTTCTCCATTGCCTTTTCATCCTAAAATTAATCTCAGTTGGCTTTTCTGTACATTTGTGAAAAAGGAAACAGAACTGCCTTGTTTGTAGATAAATGAGAGACTGAGTTCTTGAGCTCCAAAGAGAAAGGGCATTTTACTCCTCCCAGCCAAAAGGCACCCCTGGGTGACCAGGGGCCTGAGTGGGAGTTACCTGGGGCAATTCTCCAAGGTGCGAGTGGCCCTATAGGGAAACCCCAAAAAAATTAATTAAAAGAGGGCTCATCCAGGAATCACTTATAAGAGCTGATCACTCACCGTTTCGAGTCCTCTCAGAGGTACTAGACCCCCAAAGAGAGAAACTGAGACACGTGAGAGGGTGGGAACAACTCAGTGGTGAGACGCTGTGGAGCCCCACCCACAATCAGCACACTGATCCACTACACTAAGCTGTAGACTACAATTCGGTTTCTTCTTTTAAAGAAAAATGGGAAACAAATCCTTTAAAAATGAGGAAAAACAAGGAAAACGAACCCCTTCGGGCATCCCAGTTGGTTTATAGCACCTCTACTTGCAAGTAT
>CAUYSK010066855.1:0-61639 GCA_963575035.1 Avahi laniger
AATTGAATTGTATCATGTTAGCTAATCATGCTATATTGATTTTGAAATGCATTAGTCTATACCAATGGGTGGCAAACTTTTTTGTAAAAGACTAAGAATTTTGGGCTTTGCGGGCCGTATGATCTTTGTTATAATCACTCAATTCTGAGTTTCTATTGTGTGAAAGTTGCCACAGACAATATGCTAAACAAAAACAAACATGGCTGTATTCCAATAAAACTTTATTTATAAATTTCTCTATTTATAAAAGCAGATGAGTGCCAGATGTGGCCTGCAGGCTGCAGTCTGGTGATCCCTGGTCTATACAACAGCTGTAACCAAGACTCTTAACATTGAGCTCACACGGCCATGGGTGAGGTGCAGTGTGCTAGCTGCTCGGACTTGGCTTTGCCACTTGACCAGCTGCCAATTAACCATGCTTCTGGCCCAGCCGCAGGTGTGTTCCTCAGAGCCTAGGAGAAAGATGCTCTTCTATTTGTGCCTTTTCTCTGCTCTCAACATCAGAATCCACTGAGATGACTGTCTATAACCCACAAGTTCTACGGTTGGAATGTTGGTACCCCTCCCAAATTCATATGTGGGAACCTAATATGATAGGATTAAGAGGTGGGACCTTTTGGAAAGTGATTGCATCTTAAGAGCTCTGTCCTTGTGAATGGGATTGTGCCTTTATAAAAGAGGTTGGAGGGAGCTGCCTTCCCCCTTCCGCCACGTGAGAACACAGCAACAAGGTGCCATCTATGAAGCAGAGACAGCCCTTATCAGGCTCCTAATTGGCCAGTGCCTTGATCTTGGACTTCCTGGCCTCCAGAACTGTGAGTAATAAATTCTGTTGTTTATAAATTACCCAGCCTAAAATATTTTGTTATAGCAGCCTGAATGGGCTAAGATAATGAGGTATAGTGGGTACACTTAGAATCTGGGTTCAATTTGAATTCTGGCTCAGTAACTTACAAAATATCATCAGTTGAACAAAATTTTCTCTCCAAGCCTGCTTTCTCTTCCTAAAAATGTTTACAAAAATCTTTCTTGGGGGATTATGGTTAGAGTTAGAAATAAAATATGCAAAAAAAGGCAAACATATTGTAGGGACACAATTTCACAAAGTTCACCCAAGATATCTTAAATATATATAGCTTGGTAGTTTATTCACATGTTAATAATGCCTTCTAGGCCATTAATACAATGATTAAAATTGTTAGAATAAACTACCAATCTGAGCATGTTCTTAAATATTAATAGCAACTCTAAATGAGAAAAAAAATCTTTTGTAGCTATAATTGTGGATCCCTGAGAAATGTTTCTTCCTTGTAGAATCAATTCTAAAAAAAAAAATACCACATAAAACTTCAAGGGAAGAAAAAAAATAAAAACCTGTAAAGCAGAAAAGATGTAAATTCTTTGAGTACCTGTGCACTTGAAGTAGAGATTGTTACTGAAAAGCATCCAATAAAAATTTTCCAAGTGAAAAGCAAATAAAACGAAAGACTGTCAAAAAGTCAAAATCCATTTACATTCATATTGGGCAATACAGGCAGCAGAATTTGGCTGGCAGTTCTCTGGGAATGTACAACAGTGACATCCTTGGCAATATGTAGATCTCATTCAAGCTGAATCACCCTGAATTTTGTAAGTGAACTGGTGCAGCTGCCAGTTGGCAAGCCGGTGACTGCACAACACACTGGTGAGGAATCGTGCGTGTTGTCGGGTGACTTGAACGGAGGACAGAGGCTTTGCAAGAAGCTTTTCACAATTTAGAAAGGTATTTAGGTATCAAAGGAAGCAACTATAAGATTCGTATGAAATTTTTGTTTCTGATTTTTAAATTGGAAAAATGCAAAATGTCAGATGGAGCAAGTTTTCTGTTAAATAGGAAAAGTCATTATTTAGAAAAAATGTTTTGCCAAATTGTCACAAATTCCTATCTCACATCCAGAAAATGATGTCTTCTTGTCTTATTTATGTTAAAGACTGATTTGCTTTTACTTACTTACTTTTAGGTGTTTGCTGAACACTGTCATTTCTAACAGTGAATTCAACAACAACAAGAAGAAGGATGTTATTAATACTATCTTCGACTACACTTTGCCTAAGACATTTGCTCAGGAACAGCAGTTCCTAATATTTCCTTCGTTGTCATTGGATGTTATGTATGTAAGACGCTGTTTCTCCCTCTGGGGTCTTCAAATGCTTGAAGGTATATTCTTTCAAGTCTGGGAGTACTTTGTAACAATATCAGAGTTTTGTGTTGTCATTTTGATGCTAATCGAATGTACTATAAAATTAAAATAGTTTAAAAAGAGAAAAATGGTGGATGAATTGAATTATCACATGGCACATGGTAGGTATTATAGGCCAAATGAAAAAAAAATCTGTGTCGTGGCACTCAACATATTTTCATATCACAGATTTGCAATGGTGTTTCAGCAAAATATTAATGACATCATACTTTAATGTTGCTAATTGAAATTTTATTATTTTTTGTCATACTTGATTTATAATAAGACCATAACCATTAGGAAGTTATATTTAGTTTTGTTTGCATATTTTAAGTAACATTAATAATCAAAATCTTGTATCAACCCTTAATGATATAGTTTTCCCCTTACAAGAGGTGTCTACATATTTAAGCTTAAAAAACACCAATCTAAATTCCTTTACCACAAGCTGATGTATTTTCTGTTGAAGTGTAACGACAAAGTTGGTCAAAACAACCCTGGATGCTATGGAGTTTTCTCAAAAAAATTAAAAACAGAACTACCATATGATCCAGCAATCCCATGTGTGGGAATATATTTCAAAGAATTGAAATCAGGATCTTGAAGAAATATCTGCACTTCCATGTTCATCGAAGCATTATTCTCAAAAGCCAAGATATGAAAACAACTTAAATGTCCATCAATGGATAAAGGGATAAAGAAAACGTGGCATTTGCAAGAAAGGAATATTTAAAAAGAAGGAAATTCTGCCATTTGTGACATGGATGAACCTAGAAGATATTATATTAAGCGAAATAAGCTAGACATGGAAGGATAAATACTATATAATAATACTTACTGAGGAATCTAGAATATTAGAACTCACAGTAGTAGAGAGTAGAATGGTGATTGCCAGGGGCTGAGGAGGGGGAGAAAAGGGAGGTATTAGTCAAAGGGTACAAAGTCTCAGTTATGTAAGATGAGTAAGTCCTAGAGATGTTCTGTACAGCACAATGACTACAGAAAAGCATACTGTATCGTGTATTTAAAAATTTGCTAAGAGTGTAAATCTTCTGTTAAATGTTCTTACACACACACACACACACACACACACACACAAAATAATAATATTATAAGGAGGAAGGAAACTTTTGGAGGTGATGGATAAGTTTCTGGCGTAGATAGGGTGATGGTTTCACAGGTGTGTGTGTATTCATCTGCAAACTCAAGTTGCATACATTAAATATGTACAGCTTTTTGTATGACAGTCATACCTCAACAAAATGGTTAAAAAAAGAAAAAAAGAAAGAAAACATGACTGCCAGATTCTAAGCAGGGGCTACTGTTGGATGACTTGTCACCTTGTGCTTTGGCTCATTTAAGGGATACCTGTGATGGGGCCATCGCTCCTTGGAGGCCCAGAGTAAAATGTCAAAGTGACACTGTGTCAGCTTGTGTAGGAGTCCTAGGGCTGCGGGCCCCTGAGTCCTGCGGGCAGCATCTCTATCGCTCTACCTTGGTCTACACTAACTCACTGTCTTCCTCGGCTCAGTGGTTTCTGGTCTTCCTTTCTCTATGGTAAAAATATCAGACCCCCTACTCAAAAGATAATTGTATTATTAATGGAGAAAATACATAATGACATAGATATATAATGACATGTATTTTTAATGAAGAAAATATATGACAGCATACATTTAATAATCTTAGTAAACAAATTTTGGAATTTTAATCATCATAGTAACGCTTACATTTTTTAAAAAAATGTCCTATATACATGAATATTGCTGATTCAGTCTCCTGAGAAGGCTTGGTAGACACCTGAATGCAGAGACCACTGAAATAATTCATGGCTCACTAAAGGTCCAAGGCCCACAAGTTGGAACCAGTGTTGCAGCTGTTACTGTTTACAGTTTCAGCATAGAAAATGAATTCCATGGTGCTTCTTGACATTGTTAACGACTATCGGAAGGGCAGCTCCAACAAATAGTGGAATGATTGACAATTGAAATGACTTAATTTAAGTCACCTGAGTTGTGATTATATGTGTATGCGTGTATATATCTCTCAGATATGTATGCTATATATACTGATATATCTGTATACATATATTGGATATATAGATCATATATATGTCATATGTAAATATATGTAAATATATACATATATAAACATATGTAAATATATAAATACATATATATACACACACATACACATTTTAATTCTACCATTCATTTGCAGACTCGGGACAGAGACATTTTTGGCAAGACTCTGGCAGATTTCCTTATTTATGAAAAAAACACTAAAAGACAGGACTTCAGGAAGCAGAAAACGAATTATTCATCTTTTAAAACCTCTTCCCTTTCCCAATGTTGCTACCCTGCAATGCACAACAAACAAAACCCAGAGTGATGACACGATTTCCTTAAAAAAAACTTCTTGTGCTAGAATGGGCAGCCAGCTTTAGCAAGTGGCTGAATTCCAGGGCGGTGAGTGTCGTCAGCTGAAAGAGTAAAAATGTTATCACCTGTTTAAGCACTGCTGACTGATGGATATTCAAAAGCAAACCCAAATAGTCGCACCCACTTTCCAAGCATCAGGGAAGCCAGATGAGACCAGTGTCTCAGAGATACGGCGTCAATGGAGACTTGTTCTCTTTTTTTTTTTGCGGTGGAGTAGGAGAGGGAAGGAAGAATTGCATTAAAACGTAATGTTTGTCAATGACTGTGATTAAAAAAAATAAAAAATGGAGAAGAGGAAGAAAGAAGAAAGGGGAAACTTCCCAGCCCGTTGCCAGCGAGGGTATGCAGCTATCTGAATGTATTGGTAATGCGAGGGACTGATTAGTCTGGAAGTCTGCCTACAGGTTAGCAGGCCTCATTTCAAATCTCTGACAGCAATATGTGTCGTTTCATGCTTCATCCTCATTCCCCATGTTCAACACAAACCGGGGTCACTCTATATATGGAAATCACTGTCTTCAGGGCAAAAAAATTAAAAAAGGTGAGATTGCCGCTTTAACCTCACTGGCCTCAGAAAATATGTTTTAGTCTGATACATTATACTAGTAGGAATTATTTATCAAGAAGATACAAGCTTGATATTTCAGAAATAATGAGATGTTCTGGTTTTGCAGCTGAAATTTTATGGTCCACAGAGCATCAGCTATGAATCCAGGGGAATGAAGTAAACTTGCAATGAATGATCTACACCAAGCAGCCGAAGAAAAATGGCTGTGGAAAGGGTGATATGAAAGTTATAACACAGCACAAAGCTTTCTAGAGCTAAAGTTCCTTTGTTGCTGAGAGAGGAAATATATTTTAAGGAATGATAAAAAAAAAAATAGAGGTCCACACATAAAAATCTCTCAGACTTTTCCTTCCTGGTATTTTATTTGGCAAATGACCTACAGGATGAGGAAACGGTAATAAACATTACAGTATATGGGTTACATGAAATATTAAAAAATTCACGGCAAAATCATCTGAAAAATCTCATGGCCTGTCATTGCTCTGGAGCACCCTGACATGAATGTGGCAGCTGGAATCAGAAGAAAATGAATAAACAGAGACGATCGTGGTTTTTGGAAATGTGGATTTTGCTTATACACGAGGACTGTCCGGAAAGTATCCAGCTGTTGGCTCCATGTATCCAGTGTGTCCGTGGCTGGATACTTTCCGGACAGCCCTTGTATTTCTTGGTCAAGTTGTCCTAGTGCTAAAAGTCCACTTGTCCATGTTATATTTTCAGGACTTTAAAAGGATCCCTAGAAAATAACAGGAAAACACAAACCTAAAAAAGATGACAAACTGCCTTCCACCACCCTACTCTGGTATGTCTAATCCTTAGCGGATCTTTTCCCAGCCCACTCCCAAATTCCGATCTCTCTCTGTTCTAGATCCACTTGCTAAGATCTGTGAGGCCAGTCACAGTTCCACATCGTACAAAGTCGGGACTGGCCACACCCGAAGGCTCAATGATTTGAAATCACCCAGTGGGGACACCGGGCTCCTTGGAATATTTAGCTGACAAGTCTAATCAAAAGGGCGCTTCATTTCAAACACCAGGCTTAGAAATGCATGCTTCCTAGCACGGGGTCTCAGACAATAAACGTCGATAATTTAAAACCCTTTGCAAACACAATTACCCAAAGTAATAGGCTTAAATCAGCCTCTGACAGACCCATGCATTTTCAACATCTGTCAAGGTAAGAGTATTAATTATTAACAAATACTTCAGGCAAGAAGTGCCGTGTGAGGTTGTGTACTGGGTGTCAAACAAATAGAATAATCTCTGTATACCTCATTTTCTCAGCTGAAAAGTGGAGATAGCAACATAGAGTTCACACGGTTGTTAGGAGAATTAAATAATTTAATATTATGCAGAGCACCCAGGACAGGGTGCAATAGAGTAGAAAGCCTTGTTGAGTCTTGTCGGTTCCCTCCTGCAACAAAGATGGCTGTTTGACTCTGTGTTAGTCCGTATGGCTTTGCCGTAAAGGACCACCTGAGACTCATGGTTCTGCAGACCGTATGAGGGGCATGGGGCCAACATCCGCTTCTGGCGAGGGCTTCGGGGAGCTTCCAACAAAGGTGAAAGGTGAAGGGGGAGCAGGTGTGTCACATGGCGAGAGAAGGAGGTGGGGGAGAGAGAGAGAGTGAGCAGGAGGTGCCAGGCTCCTTTAAATAAGCAACTCTTGAGTGAACTAATTGACTGAGAAGTCGCTCATTACCACAGGGAGGAATCCCCCAAGCCATTCATGTGGGATCTGCTCTCATGATCCAGACATCTCTCACTCGGCCCCACCTCCAACATTGGAGATCACATTTCATCATGAGATTTGGAGGCCACAAACATACAAATGATATCAGACCTCAAAATCTATTCTTCCTTATTAATAGAATACCTGATTTTTAACTGGCCACATGGAATGAGGACTATTTTTCCCAGGTTCCTTTGTAGCTAGGCATAGCCATGTTTGGGAACAATGTTTTACAGGAAGTGTCACGTGCATCTTTCAAGAAGTGTTCTTAAAGTGTCCTTTACCCCTTTCTGCTGTATAGAATGTGGCTGTAATGGCTGGAGCTTAAGCAGTCAGTTTGAACCAATGAGGGGAAGCTACATGGTGAGCAAAGCAGAGCATCAAAGGAGCCTGGGGCCATGACGACTTCATTAAATTGCTTCACTAGCCCCGAATTTTCTATTTCTGAGGTTCTTTCATGTTGGAGAAATGTATTTCTATTTTGTTTACACCACTGTTATTTTGGATTTTCATCACTTGTGGCAAAACTCAATCCTAAATGATATACCCATTTTGAAATTAAATGCCCTCTAAAATTTTTTTAAGTGGGGAAAAAAGCTTGCTGGAGAGGGCACTGGCATCCCAGGCATACCTGCTGTGGCAGAATCTCAAGAATATGAGGCTGTGACTAGCACAGACATTAATATATAGCATATATAATAAATATTTAATATGCCAAGCATTTGTAAGTCAAGAAAAAGTCCTGAGTTTCATCTTAACCTTCCTTCCTTTTAAAAAGAAATATTAATGGCCATGGGCCTTGCCTTTCCCTGGAGAAGGTCCTAACCCTGGATACAATGAGTGCCAAGCAGGAAGAAGGGCTAGCAGCCTTCAAGAAAAATTGAGACAATTTTCCCCACAGTATTATGCAAATACTGTTCTTAAACGTGTAAGGAGGTGGAAGACTATGATCCTTATGCAATTTGATTATAACCCAGATACATTTTAATCACAAAGTTTCATAGTGTAGTTTGAATTGCCAGATGGTTTTAACAAATACACCAAACTTGATTTAAAAATGGTAAAAGTACTTCTATTGTATCATACACTATTTATAGTAAACTATTGGAATTTCATTGGTGATTGTTTATATTACATCTTCTATTTTACATTTGATTTATAGCTTTTTTCAAAATTTTATTTTAAAAACAGCATATTTTGCTTCCTGTTAAAGACTCTGCTTACCCAGTAATCATTCTTTTCCTCCCTTGCTAACTCCAATTTTGTTCAGGACAAGAGGCCCAGTTAAGTAGAGCAGTATTCAGTGTCCCAGACTCTGTGAAGATGAGCATGGCCATGTGACCCCGCTTTGCCCAATTAGAAGTGAGTGCATATCTGATAGAGAGGGGTGGGAAATCCTTTGCTTTCCTGATAAAAGAAGCCAGGTAAGACTGATCCTGCCTCAGATGTTAATGTGGTGGCTGGAGATGTGGGAGCTGTTTGCCTGAGGTGCCAACAGAAGGACAAAAGCCAACATGCTACAGAGGGAGAGTGGAAAGTCCAAAAGAGCCTGGTTCTCTGATAACATCACTGAGAACATGAATGAACACTCTTAGTTACCTGTCTCCAAACTCTGCATGGACAAAAATAGCCCTTGACTCCTTTAAGCCAATGTTAGTTGGATTTATGCTACTTCCAGTCAAAGACATTCCTAACTGATAAGCTCTCAAGCAAATAAAATAAGTATAAAAAGAACCCAAATTCCTTTTATAATTACTCCACACCTAATATGTGCATAGATTAAAATTTTTGATGATTTTAGTAGAATATTTTAGACTTAGCACATATGTTTCTACTGCCACTAAGTGAAAGTAAAGAAATTTTAAAAAGTATAAGCCTATGCAATAAAGAGAAATGAAGAGGTTCATAAGAGGATGAGGGGATTGAAAATTTCCTGAACGAAAAGAGAATGAATGGAAAATTACTGATGAAGACACAAAGCAGAGAAGAAAGCACAAAGCATGTGCATTATGTTTGGTTGACAACATCTCAGTCCACACTGAGTTCCTAGTCAGCCTTCCTGTGGCCTCATTCTTTAATAGGAATGGTCAATCAAGAATCAATAGAATTATCTATACAATGAAACATATGGGCAAGAGATTACAAACCAAAACTCACTCATAGCAATGTTGGGACACAGAGACACACACATACAGACATAAACAGAGGCCAACAATAACATCAAGGACACCACGACCTTCTTGTGATCTGTTGATAATGAAGGAAACCCAAGAGTTTTGAGTCTTGCGTTTGAAAAAAGCAGAACAAACAAAAGATAAGCAAACAGAAAAACTGATCAGGAAAAAGCAGAGATAATTCAAATCACAGGAAAAAAAAAAACAAACCCTTAAAAACAAATCCTCCAATGGGAATTCTTAGAAAGATTCAAGAAGATAGTATATCCAGAAAATAAAAGTAATACATCATGAAAAGGAATGATTTGAAAACTCCTGAAAATTAAACATTTGTTGAAATAAAAATAATAATAGAACATTTGAAAAATAAAAAATTAAAAAAAAAGTAGAACAGAAATACTCAGACAAGAAATAGGAGAGAAAGAATAAGGACACAGAGAATCAGTTCAGGTGAGCCAATATTCAATAAAGAAAAGGTCCAAAAAAGAAAGTATGGATAAATTGGAGATATGGGAATTAGCAAAACACAACAATAACAACAAAAACATAAAGATAATTTTCAGAGCTGAAGAGAGGCACAAATCTTCAAGCTGAAGGGGACTGGTGAGTATCAAACAGCTTGCATAAAAATTTTCACACCTGGACAGTTATAAAATTGCAGAATGACAAGAAAAATCACATATATTTAAAACATTTAGTGAGTAAAAAAAATAGAATACTTACAAAGGAATTAAAGTATCATCAGACCTCTCATCAGCAATTCTGGATGCTAAGAGGCAATGAGCAGTGCCTTTAAAGTTCTGAAAAAGAAGAGACATTTTACATATGGCACCAGTTCCTGACCAAAAAAAAAAAAAAGAAGAAGGCATTTTAATGGATTTCTATACCCAGCCAGGGTATTCATCAGTCATGACAGCAAAATAAATGTACTCGTAAAGTTTATGTTTCATACACCCTTCTTTGGAATATTATTTTAGGATATGCACCAGTAAAATAAAGGAGTAAATCCAAAAAGGCAAGACAGGAAATTCAGGAAATTGTAGATCCAACCCAGGAGAGCCAAGAAGGGTAGTCCCAGGAAGAAGTTGTGCAAGAGGCCTACAAAATAATCAGTTCGGACTAATGCAAGTGGATAGAAATCTCCCTGAAGGGGGTCTCCAGGAATGAAGGGATTCCATTGAATGGGTAGAAAAATTAAGATGTTGGAAGAAGCTGATGATTGACTCAAGATACAGAATGCGTGAGATAAAATGAGAACCAGTAGTAAAAACTTCTTGGGAGAAAAAAATCAATACAAAAGAAGTGATGGTCCAAATATGAAGCAACTGGTTCCAATTAGCATAAAAAGAATGAAATTGATTCCAAGTAATAGATAAAATGAGTACAAAGCTGAACGATATCAAAGATATTGTAAGGAGGCACATGATGCTTGTCTCAACCAGATAAAAGGGCCAATCAGAATCTCATGGAAAGTCAAGACGCTGTGCAAAGCATGTGATTCCAAAGCAAATAAAAATGAGGCAAGCTTTTCAATAAGTGATGGAGCGTAATGAAGATGATTCCTTTGTAACAATACTTGTTAAGTGGAATTGGAGACATTACTTTGGAGGTACAGAGTTGGAAATATAATTCTACCATCACACTTGAATCTGCAGTGGACAATACTACCACAGTAACTTTTTAGTAAAAAGACACAGTACAGCCAGCAGAAATTGGAAGGTAAGAGCTGGGGAGAAGGAGAGAGGAGCCACTGCCCTTCCCTTACAAAGTTGGGAGTTACGATGTACCGTCTCCAGCTGACAGTGTGAAATAGAAGTTTAAGCATTTTTATTAACTTACAAAAGTAAACTAGTAGAAGTAAAACAAACCGATATTAAAATATGAAGATGAAGGATATAAGTGAAGTCAAAGCTCCTTGAGAAATAGAGAAATGGAGGTGAAGTGTATCATTTAGAGATACGAAGTAACCACTGGAAGTCCTAAAAATAGAGATTGTTTACCATGGTTATCTCTAGGCAGGCGGCTGTGCACGGGAAGGGTTGAGCAAGGAGCTATTCTTTCCATGATAAGCTCTTCGTACTATTTGGTTTTTTTAGTCATGTGCATACATTACTTTTATTTTAATTAAAATTCTTTCCACATACAAATTTGCCACAGGAGTTGAAACAGATTATCAAATCAATTTAAATGAACTTAAAGCAATAGATTATTTGCTGTAAAAATATTTTCATTTATTGAGGGTGCTTCCCCAAGGGAAATGAATATTATATCAAAGAAATCAACTTCTTCATAAAGAATATTTTTCAATAGTAACAATATCCAACTTTTAATTACTTTATTTTAAAAAAGAGATTTCTCATGGTAAGCTGAATTCAAAGCACTCAGAGTGCAATTTGGAGAATTTTCAAAAGGAAACCATTTCTCTAGATATTTGGGTCCTGTGAACACAATGTTTCAGAGAAAAAAGAATTGGACTCTTAAAAATGTAAATACACCTTTAGGTAACACAGTACTAAGTTAAATTTAAGTAATTCTTATTTTTAGGCAATCAGCCTGGTGTGTGAATTTAAAATTTCCAAATGTTCCTTGCTCTGAAAGAACGTGGAAAGAGACAGACTTGCCCCTGGAATTCTCTTCCCAGCAGCTCTCCCTCCTAATCACCGGACGAGCACCTGTTCAATTTCAGGACTCAACTCACATAATCTTCTCAAGTTATAATCCCTTTGTGTTCTCACTGTACCCTACACAGATGGCTATCGCTGCATTGTTTGTATGTTTATCCCCACCTAAAGTAAACAGAGGAGCACGTTGTATCTCCTCATATCTGGTACAATGCCTGTCATCAGATAGCAGCCCAGTCAACGGTTTTTGGATAGATAGATAAATCCTCTGCCCTGCCCAGATCTGTTTTGATTTATCTTGCGTATATCAAACACTCAATGCATTGGTTCATTATGTATTACTATAAAGACATAGGTTTTTAAAAACGAGAATAAAAGAGAAATGTTAAATTGTCAACTGGTGGAGTTGCACAGAGACCATTCTCACACTACTCTACCATTCCCTACTTCCTCCCCTTCATCATTTTCTCATCTCCCTTCTTATTTCCCATCTAATTCCAAAAAGAAAAGTATTTGAAGTGGTGCTCAATAAAACATGCACAAATGTAGACCCAAAATAGCATAAGTACCACAACCAGGAAAAGTGTTCATTTATTCTATAAATATTTTTGAGCATCTATGTGCCAGGCAATGTGCTTGACATCAAGGATGAAAAGATGATACTACTCTGCTCACATGGAGATTCCATTGTAGTGGAATAAAATTCTTTCTCTCATTGAACAGTAAACTTGGTTCTGAGATATCAAAATACAAAGAAAAAGGGAAACACATTAGGATAAGTTGTTTTCATTTTGGGTGATGAAACGTTTCAGGAAAGACTCTATATTCCCCCTAGACATGTACATTAAGAAAATTAAATGAGAGAATGTACATGATGTGAAAGTACAAATAAATGTTAGTTGTTACATAAGGGACACTGAGTAATGTTTCAACAGTGACTTTGCTGAGGAGACTGCAATATACGTCATGGAGACCCAATGTCAGGGCACAATATGTCTTCCAAAGCTCCTATTTTAAGTCCCCATTCTTATGGGAGTGGTAGAAAACTGATTCTAGTCAATTGGAGTCTCCCTCATTTCCCAAGGGCTTAAAATAAAAATTAAGTTTACAGAGAAAATAAAATCAAATCTGTTGCATTCCTAAGTTTGTGGACTGAGTCATCCTGATACATGTGGGGGCTTGTCTTGGATTGATGAGGATTTTTGTGCAGTATTATAGCTATTTGCACTGTGGACTGATTATAAACTCTAGAATTAGAGTCACGCTATTTGAGCAACGGTCTTACAGTGAAAAAGAATTAGAGAGCAGAGATGATGAGGGCTCCTGGAACTCACTTTCAGTGAACAGTTTTGAGATTGAGTTTGCAAGAATACCAAGGAAGCTTTAAATCCCTGGTCAGACACAGTGTGGTCAGAAGATGAAAAGAAGAGTGTAATGTTAAATGTTGCCAGAATTTGGTGATAACATCAAGTGCTTTGATTCCAAGGAGTATACCCAGAAAGTCAGCAACATCAATATAATAAAATTGACTCCATCTTTTGTTTGACTGCTGACAGCTTTTAAGCCTCAATCCTTTTTCTTTCCCTCTACCCTATACCTGGGAAAGCTGATAAGAAAGTAAGAGTAAACTCTTACTTGGGTGCTGGTGAAAAGTTTAAACCACATGTAGAATCTTCACCCTGGTCCCATTTTCTAACTGCCATAAAAATTCCAAGCCAGTCTTCTTTCACTGTTCTCTCAAGAACTCCCAAATCACTATTGGGACTGAAAGAAAGAAAACACAACAACAGCAAAACAATAATTAATCCAATGAACAATTGAACAGCAAAAAATAGAGGAAAATAGCAAGAAAATATACTTGAAAGAAAACATAAAATAAGCTGATACAAGTAAACCCAGATATATCGGAAATCACAATAAATATGAATGAATTAAATTTTTCTTTTAAGTAAAAGGAGATTTCAGAGTGAGTTAAAAGACATAATCTTGCTATATGTTATTTGTAAGAAATATATCTTTCAAGACATTACTTAGAGAAATTGAAAATAAAGGCATGAAAAAATATATACCAGGCAAATGCAAAGAAAAATAAAGTGGTGTAACAATACATCAGACAAAATTGAATTCAATCTGAAGGCACTGAATGAAACAGAGAGGAATGTTGCATGTGGTATAATCGACCAAAACATGGAATGACCTTGAAACTTTTTTGTACCAAATGACATAATTATAAAACATATGAAGAAAACCTGGTAGAAATACATGGAGGAAAATGACAAATCTGTCATCATTATGAGATTTTTCTGAGAAAATCTATTCATCTCCTGAATATAAGACCGTGACCTGGCCTAACATAGGGTTTTGGGAAGAATGGAGATGATAAGATATTGGTGTATTTTTCCCAAAGTGGGAGTGTTTAGGAATTGCTTGTCCTTTAGGTGTAGAAGTGTGGATACTCCAGTGCTGTGGTCCCCAACCCCTGGGCCATGGACCAGTACCAGTTAGTGGCAGGTTAGGAACCCGGCTACACAACAGGAGGTGAGCAAGCTAAGCTTTGTCTGTATTTACAGCTGCTCCCCATCTCTCGCATCACTGCCTCAGCTCCTCCTCCTGTCAGATCAGCGGTGACATTAGATTCTGCCTTATAGTGAGTTGTATAATTATTTCATTATATATTACAATGTAATAATAATAGAAATAAAGTGCACAATAAATATAATGTGCTTGGATCATCATGAAACCATCCACTATGCCCCCCATCCCATTCGTGGAAAAATCGTCTTCCATATAACTGGTCCCTGGTGCCAAAAAATTTGGGGACCGCTACTCCAGTGAGACTGTTGCTGATTGGTTGATATGTAATTTGTTTATTAGAGTGAAGCTGTTGTTGATTGGCTGACTCTCAGAAGCTGCTTTATTGATGCAAAGTTGTCAGCAACCAATTAGGACATTTATAAACCCAGTTCTTATGTTTATTTGCTGCTCTGGCCAAAGAACAACCAGTGTTTTTCTGCAAAGAGAGGAACTTTTATTCTTAGGATCCTGCCTTCAAGGATGCAAGTACACAAACAACTGTTGTTTGAAATAAAGCAGTGTAGTATTCTGTAATGAATGCTGGAATTGAAGGCCAGAGATCCGGGTTAAATTGCAGCTATGTAACTTGGGTAAGGCAATTAACACTTCCTGATTTCAGTTTCTAGAAACAGATTTTAGGTTCTGGAAACTCTGAATAAGTCCTGCTCACTTCACAGTGATGGGCGGACATATAATGAATTGCTGTATGTAAAAATATTTGGCAAATTGGTGCAATTAAAAATAAGACATTATCATTATGTGCTATAAAAAGAAAGAATGGAAGACTTTTGAGATTAAAAGCAAGAGAATCACTGCACCAGGCAAACTACATGAGGGAAAGTGGGGCTCATGGAAGAGACAGCATTGATGTGAGCCTTGAAGCGTGGCTTCATGTATACATGAGCCCAACACACAGACGACTAAGGTAGGGACCTTCCTGGTAAGAGCGAAAGCACAGATGTGGAAAAAAGAAAAAATTGACAAAGTCTAGTTTACATAAAATATAGGAAAATATAGGAGAACTAGTAAGGAAGAAGGCTGTGAAAATTACATGGAACCTAACCTGGTATACTAGACTATAGGTTTAGATGTTGTTTGATAGAAATGTACAGTCCCTGAACGGTTTGTTTTTTTTTTTCTTCTAGCGATACATCAGAAGAGATCCTGAAGGGTTTTGAACCAGATTTTTCTAGACATGTGTCTTGGCAAGATAAACCTGATCTGGTAAATGATTGCAGAATGAATTGGAGGGGTGAGATGGTGGTGGGGAGGCAGAAGAGGAGAGGCTTTCACAGCAATCTAAGGAAGGTGTTATTGGGGCCTTAGTGGAGGTGACCTCATGAAAATAGAAGGGGGTAGCAGCAGAGAGCACAGTGCCAGGGCGGAGTCAACAGGGTGTGCTTAGGTCTAACAGCAAGAGTCAAGATGAGTCTGGG
Organism: Avahi laniger; assembly: GCA_963575035.1. Taxonomy (NCBI): domain Eukaryota; kingdom Metazoa; phylum Chordata; class Mammalia; order Primates; family Indriidae; genus Avahi; species Avahi laniger. Next base: position 15,766 of record CAUYSK010066855.1, read on the forward strand.
ATTCCAAGCACCAGTGACTAGATATAAGAAGTCAGAAGGAGGAGATGGCTTCGGGGAGGAAAGGAAAGATCTGTTTGAACATGAAACGTTTGGGAGACATGCTGTGGATCATGGAACTAGATCTAGAGCTTGGGAGTGAGATCTAGCTTGTGTGTGTGCGTGTGTGTGTGTGTGTGTGTGTGTGCATGTGCATGTGTGTTGAGGAGTCAGCCATGCTAAACTGACAGTTGAATAACAGGAATAAATGTTGTATGAATAGAAAGTTTAAGACACAATCTTGAGGACTTATGTTTAGAGGGTAGGGAAAGAAAGTGGAGTCATAAAACATACTGAAGAAACTTCAGGAATGTAAGAGGAGACCCAGGAAAGTGTACTATAGATAAAACCTAAAAACGCTATAATTTCAGGAATGAGTAAGAAGTTATTATGCCAAAGGCTGCACTAAAGTAGAGTAACATGAAGTCTTGGAAGGCTTTGGATTTGAAAAGGAGGCAATCTTCTCAAAAGTTTCCAGAGCTCAGTTGTGCATTTGAAGAGTAGCAAGGAGAAATAAATGTGAATGTAGGATGCCTTTTAAAGACATTTAGCCAAAAAAAGAGAATCAAAATAGGATGGAAGTGTCAGAAGAAAGATTTTTAGAATTAAACAGGCAGAGAGGAAAGAGCCAGAGAAAAGGGAGAGATTGAAGATGGGGGAAAAGGAGAACACAAAATTGATAAAGCAAATTTCTAGAGGGAGCAGGACATGCGTCAGGTTCTGAAGGAGCCCGGGCACTTCTTTCCCAAGGAAGAGAGTGAAGGAAGCGTCTTTGACGACATAGACAGAAAAGTTGAGGTAGAGATGAAGGAGATTAGGTAAATAGTAATTGGGTGGTCTCGATATCCTCTATAAGAGGAAAAGTTTATGTGCAAAGAGTCATGAGGTGAGGGTCAAACTGTAACTTCAGAGAGAAAAAGGCTTGGGTAGGAATGCAATTAGAAGCTCATTAAGACAGATCTCAAAGGGTTATCAGCTACCAAGTGAGGATAAAATTGAGTTAGTATTTTGTTATCTCTAAATCAGCAAATAATTATAAGATACTAGAAGTATTAGCAGAACAGGAGGGATTCAAGGGCCAGGAAATGCCCATAGATAACAAGGAGGAATTAGGCTGCAGTGATGAAGTGGAAGCTCCGAGTTCAAACTCTTGGAGATCAAACAAAACTGCACGGATTAAGGATCTCTGGTGATGCCCTGAGAACTGGGAATTCGTTGGAGATGATGATCACCATAGGTTAGATGGTGAAACAGCCATGGTGCCGGTGTATTAGAAAGAAGGGTTCTCAATGAGGAAGAGGATGGTACCAATTATGAGGGGAGCACAGGGCAAGGAATGAGGATGAGCCGGAGCTGACGGAGATCCACAGGGAGGATGGGAGATTGAATAAAAGATCAACAATGACTGTGTACAGTAGCCAGAGAAAAGACATCGGTGAGCAATTATGACAAAAAGAAAACATGATTGAACAGCCTCTGGGCAGACGGTGGAGTCCTGCTGTGGCTCTCACACAGGAATCCTTTGTGAATGATTCTATCACAAGGCAGTCAGGAAAATGAAGAGTAGGCATTCAATAGGGTAGTGTGACTTCACAGGCTTCACCAAGATTAGGTGTTTGAAAGAGTGCCTCTTCATGCAGCTGCTTCTCTCTCTCTCTCTCTCTTTTTTTTTTACCAGACTCAAACTCACAGAATTTTTTATTTTTTAGAGACAGGGTTTTGCTCTGTCACCCAAGACTGAAGTACAGTGGCCCAATCATAGCTCACTGCAGCCTTGAACTCCTGGCTTCAAGCAATCCTGTCACCTCAGCCTCCCAAAGTGCTGGGATTACAGGTGTGAGCCTCCATGCCTGGCCTCTCTCATGTGGCTTCTTGATGCATGGAGTCACTCAGTTAAGCTTCACTTGGCTTAAGCCAACTCATAAGTTTTCTGCCTTTTCTAAAATGACAATGCCTCGACGGAGGCCATACATTAAGCATAATCAATCATTCACCCTGACACGTGAATGGAACTTTGATAGGGCACAGTGGAGATAGTGCAGGAGAACACGGGACATCCAAGGACGGAGGCTGGAAATGCCTCCTCATGAAGAAAGGGGAGCAGGAGAAGACCGAAGGTGTTAAGCCTGGCTCATTTGCCCAGCCGTGAAGAGCAGTCTCTGCAGGGCTTAGAAACAGCAGGCCCCATAGAGAGGTGAGTGCAAGGATGCTTGAGATTTGACTTTCACTTGGAGAGCTTGATATCATATTTAAATACTAGAGTCAATCTTTTCATATTTATAGCACTGGCTTAAATTACCATCATTTTAGGTGGCCATAGATGATCTACATCTTCTATTGTATTTGGCAGCACTGCCCAACAGAAATATAATGCGAGTCACAAATGTGAGCCACAGATGCCATTTTAAATATTTTCTAATAGAGACATTTAAAAAAGGAAAATGAAATAAAAGAAATTAATTTTGATGATTTATAATTTTTAACCCAATAAAACCAAGCTATCATTTCAACATGTAAATGTATTTTGAAAATTATTGAGATATTTCTTTTTTTTATTAAGTCTTTGAAATCCAGTATGTATTTTATGTTTATAGCACATCTCAGTTTGGTCTAGCTGCATTTCAAGTGCTCAATGGCTGCATGTGGCTGGTGGCCGCCATATTGGACAGCTCAGGGCTATCGTTTAATATACACCTGTATCAACAGTGCAGTGCAGATAATACGTGCCTGGGGAAATTAGGAAGGAACAGAGATTAAGGAAGGCTGAAGTTGGCAGGTTGAGGAATCCCTCATGGAATTGAGGATGGAGTTTCAAATTAGGATGGGTGGAAGGGAGGTGGGAATAGGCCATTCCAAGGCAAAAAGACTCTGGGGACATTGGTAGTGGAGAGAGGAGAGGTAGAAAACTCAACATTCCCAGAACAAAGGCGGCAGAGAGAGTCACGAGTCCATCTAAGCATCTAGGTAGCTGAAAGCAGCTCAACTGTTGCTCTTTACAACCGTTGCCTCTTTGGGTGTGGCTTCCCCTTGCCCAAATTTACACCTTGGTCCAGAGCCCCTCACATTCCTGCCACCGTGCATACAAGCAGTGAGGACGGGCTGAGCTGGGCTGCATCGACAAAATGTTGATTACCTGTAACTGGGTTTTCAATTTGCAGATTTGTCCTTCACTCTGCAGCGTTTGATCCTGCACCCAGCAGCATTTTATGAGGGACTTGGGGGAGGGAGGGATGCAAATAAAAAAAAAGGAAAGAAAATGTTCTCACAAAACAAAAACAGTATTTTCAGAATTCACTCTGCTGCTTTCAGACTATTTCCATCAACCCTCTTATTCATTTTGATTTATTTCTACCCATAAGCAGACTAACGCTTCTCTATGCTTTTATTGTTCTTCAAGAATAGGCCTTCTATTGGAGGAAAATAATGTCTCTACGACCACCACTTTGCTCAATGCAGATCTTCATTAATCTGCAGCCATAGAACAGGCTTTTAGCAGCGAGCACTTTTGATGGGAATTGAATTTGATATTGCATTATGGTTGTAGGGAGTCTCACAATAGACTGTGTTCCTTTCTGTGTCTGAACACAATCAGAGAGACCCAATTAAATAATTTGGTGCAATAATGGAAAACAAAAGAGTATGAAGGCTTAAAGTGAGGGCTTCAGCATTTGTATTCTCTCATTTCTGTATCATGTTAATTAATTTGCCTCAAAACCAAAAGAAAGAACGCAATGCAGCACAGCAGAGCTCATCTACAACATGTAGACACTTTAAATGCAGATACCAGACCAAATGGACTCGTAAGGAAAGGGCAGTGTATTAGTTTCCTAGGGCTGCCATAACAAAGTACCCCAAACAGGGTAGCTTAAAACAGCAGAAATGCATATTCTCTTAGCATTCTAGAAGGCAGAAGTTTGAAATCAAAGTGTCAGCAGAACCACACTCCCTTTGAAGCTCTCAATAAAATCCTTCCTTGCCTCTTTCTAGCTTCTCATGGTGGCCATCAACCCTTGGCTTTCCTTGGCTTGTAGCTGCAGCCCTCTAATCTCTGCCTCCGTCGTCACCTGGCATTCTCTCCCTATGTGTCTCTGTCTTCACCTGGTGTTTTCCTCTTCTTATGAGAACACTGGTCATATTGGAGTAGGGCCCACCTAATGACGTCACCTTGCTTGATTACATCTACAAAGACCATTATTTCCAAAGAAGGTCACATTCATAGGTAGCAGGGGTCAGGTCTTCAACATATGTTTTGCAAGGACACAAGACAACAAGTAACAGGCAATCTATGCATTTCCATGCAAAGAATAAACTTGCTACTCGGCTAATCCTGAATGATCCCCTGCTTGGTCCAGGTGGCAATAGCAGTCGTTGATCCTCGTGCAATTGAAGAGAGAGCACTCTGGAGTTCCACAATAGTATCTTACAGTAAATAATGTGACTTTATTATATAACCGCAATGTGAAAATGAACACAGTTAGCCGTCTAAGAGGACAACAGCCTGGTCAGACTGTATTTGGACAGCTTCGATCAAATACTCTAGACAACAAGCACACCAGGAACTTTGATTCTCAACTGGGACTTTGTTTAAGGTTGTCCTCAGCACATAAACACGGTCGTTGCTCCTGCAGTGGGCACTTCTGCGCCAGGAAGAACTGGATGGGGGACTTTGTCCCTGCTGCACTCATCATTTCCAATTGTGACCCCTGCGTGCAACATACCCTTTTTCATACTTTATCCTGGGTTTCTGGAAAACAATAAAATAGACACCTACAAAAGGATGGTGCCAAATGGAGGTAGACATGGGGTTAGTTATGTCCTGTAGTTATGTCTGTTACCCTGCACTAAGCAATACACTGGACAAACATCCCTCTTACCCGTGACCTAAATAAATGGCATCTCTTTGTACAGTCTGCCCCAGGTGTGCATATTTCTAAAACTTAGCACATTAATGGCCATTGTATATGTTGTCAGCAAGGAAGGAATGATAATTAATATTGGAGCCAAGTATATATACTCATTAGACAGGCCCAGCAGTAAAAGAAGCCCATTGGGATTTATCAGGTAAAGGAATGGTTTAGAGCTCCAGGGGTCTTGGGCTATGGGTTCACTTCTCAGGTTGGCCCAGTTTCTGTTATTTTGTAAAAGAAAGGGACACCAGGGTGGGTGCGGCGTTAGCTTTGGGATGATCTTCTGGCTGTGACCCTGACACAGGAAACAGCTTGTTGGGATTTGGAAGGAGGAAATGTGGAGAGGGGCATGGCTCCTCCTTGGGGCCCAGGAGCTGCATTTTCTGTTCATCAGCCACACCATGATTTGGAGTCCGGTTCTAGTCTCCTTTAAAGTTCAGGGTGCACCATGAGACAAGTGCTAGGGGTGCGAGGGAAGAAAGCTGAAAGAGACTAAGGTGGAGAAAACAAAGCATTTGGAGTCAGCCCCACACATGAATTCAGGCTGATCTGCGTACTTGCAATGTAACAGGCAACCTACACAGGTTACTTAATATCTCTGAGCCTCAGTTTCCTGATCTGTAAAGTGGGATTCATAGCACATTCCTCACTGAGGTGTTGGGAACCTTGGGGAATGAAATGTGTGAAGTCTCAGGCAGACTGTAATTGCTCCATAAATATTAGTTCCCAAATGCCCCTCAATATTTATTAGCCCTCACAGGGTCAATTTATTAGCCCCCATGAAGCTGATGATCCCACCTTGTTCCTTATAGAGGCAGACTTTACCCAAACAGTGCTTCCCAGCCAGCATTTTTACATCATGGCACACAGAGAAAATGCTAGTGCTTGTGCAGTACCCTGGAGTGAACAGGTGTAACTGCTCATAGGCTGCCCCAGGTCCTGCCTGGTCAGACCAAGGACTAGATCTGAATGTCAGCACCACATAGCAGTGTTTGTCAACCACACAGCTCACTAAAATCACTTGGGAGCTTGTTCAAACAAACAAACCAACAAAGACGCAGATGCCAGGGCTTTGGCACGGGTGTGGGTGTATTTAAACAGTGGCTCAGAGGCTTTGAATGTGTTGCCAAAGGCGGGATCCACTGCAGTGCCTGTGGTAGTTAGTGGGAAGCCACTAATTGGGCAGATTCAACTAACATAAGTGGAAGACCTGTCCCAGAGGTTATTTTTATCTATTTAGTATTTTTCTAGCAATTTTTTATTGTGTTAAAATATGCATAGGATTTACCATATTAACCATTTTTAAGTGTGCAATTCAGAGGCATGGAGTATATTCATAATTTTGTGCAACTATCACTACTATCCATTTCCAGAACTTTTCATTATCCCAAACAGAAACTCTGTACCCATTAAGCGACTCCTCATTCCTCCCTCCAGCAGCTCCCGGTAACCACCATTCTGTCTCTATGAATCTGACTTCTCCAGGTTACCTCACTGTCTTAGGCAGTTCAGGCTGCTGTAACAATTACCACAGACTGGGTGGGTTATGCAATAAACATTTATTTCTCACAGTTATGGAGGCTGGAAGTACAAGATCAAGGTGCCAGCATGGTCGTGTTCTGCTGATGGTCCCCTTCCGGGTTGTAGACAGCCAATTTCTTGTGGTATCTTCACATGGCAGAAAGAGGTCAAGAGAACCGCCTGGGGTCTCTTTTGTAGGGCACTAATCCCATCTATGAGGGATCCACCCTCATGACCTAATTATCTCCCAAAGGCCTCACCTCTTATTATCCTCACATCGGGGGTTAGGATTTGAACATATGAATTTCGGGGAACACACACATTCACTCCATAGCACTCACACAAGTGGAATCATATAATATTTGTCCTTTCGTGAATGCCTCAGTTCACTTAGCAAAATGCTTTCAAGGTTCATCCATGTTGTAGCATGTGTTGGAATTCCACTCCTTTTTCAGGTAGATTAATATTTCTTGCATGTATACACTGCATTTTGTTTACCTGTTCATCTGTTGAGGGATATTTGAGTTGTTTCTGCCTCTTGGTTATTGTGAAAAATGCTGCTATGAACGTGGGTGTACAAGCATCTGTTTGGGTTCCTGCAGATGTAGGAACCCCATCCAGTTCTTTTGGGGTATACACGTAAGAATGGAATCGTTGGAATTGTTGGATCATACGGTAATTCTGTGTTTAACTTTTTGAGGAATTGCCAAACTGTTTTCCATAGTAGCTGTACCATTTTACATTACCACCAGTAACTCATGAGGCTGCAATTTCTATACATCCTTGCCAACACTTGTTCTTTTCTTTTTTGTTGTTTTTTAATATATTCATCCTAATGGGTGTGAACTGGTCTCTCATTGTCGTTTTGATTTGTATGTATTTAGCTTTGCCACTCACAGTAACCCTTGACTTTAGAGATAAGAAGACTGAGTCCAGGAACCTTCTAAGGCGGCACAGACAGTGCAGTGGCGGCGTTGGGGTGTGAAGCCGTGTCGTTGGCAGATACATACCGCAGTGACTGTCTAAAGAAATCCTGTGTCATAACCTAAGATGAAAAATCCTTAAGTAAACAACACCCTTTCATCTTTTTTTTCAAAGTCCAAATGGTCCTAATTTGCTTAAACTGAAGTCAGCTTGCCTAGCATCAGCTGCGGGCCTTACATTCCTGGAGACTTCCTCGAAATATGGTAGCACCATGTTCCCATCAGAGTCCAGAATCCTTCCCTTTTTTGCACCGCCGATGATCAAAAATTATTAGTGAAGACCATGGCGACAGCCTCTGAGAACAAGGGCTCACATCACCGTCATGGCCGGGCTCCCGAAAATAAGCCCCTGAGGGTCCGTCTCTGATGTGGGACTTACATGTGACTCTCCCAGCCCAGTAGAGTGAGGCCATAACAGGTGCCCCTTTGTGACCGACACATCAGTAGGGAACTTCCCTTCCCATGACAGTCATCTTACCTGCTACCGCCAGGGCAGGCAGGGGGAGCATTTGTAGGGAAGGAAGGCTGGACATTTGGTGTTCCCCTCAGTTTCCAGCGATGGCATCTGTAGGGCTCGTTGTTTTCCTACCACCTGCAAGGAGAGAATGAATACATCCAAGGAGAAATTCTCTGTAGTTAAAAGCATCAGATAATAAAATCCATGTACACTTTGTATTTTCACATTTTGGGAAATATCCAAACATAATGAAAGTTATTTTGAAATCCCTTAGCAAAAGAAAATTTAATAAGGCAAGATGACTGCTGTGGAAAATCCTGCCTTGGTTTGTGTAGGTGGTGGAAGAGAAGTTTCTCCTCTTCCGAAGTTATGCTGGTGTTTGAGTGGAGGGAGACAGTGTCCCCTCACCAACTGGCTGTACAGTCGCTCTGATAGGTTAGGAGTGGGCTCGGGTAGAATACTATGCTGACCCATGCAGAGTGAAGTCAGAGATCTTCACAAATGCTGGATGTTAGTAATGCTTGGTCTTGAGATTCCCACGGTAGGAAAAAAATCATTTTGCAAGCTCCACTTTTAAGGTTGGAAGGCGGGCGGAGATTGATGGGAGAGCGGAAGCTGGAAGCAGACCAAGGTAGCTTAAACTCTTCCGCTTTCCTGGGAAGTCATATCCTCTTTTCCACCTCACTTTGAAGGCTAAGCTAGGGCTGTGTGCGGTGGCTCACGCCTGTAATCCTAGCACTCTGGGAGGCTGAGGCGGGTGGACTGCTTGAGTTCAAGAGTTCGAGACCAGCCTGAGCAAGAGCGAGACCCGTCTCTACTAAAAATAAAAAGAAATTAATTGGACAACTAAAAATATATAGAAAAAATTAGCCGGGCATGGTGGCACATGCCTGTAGTCCCAGCTACTTCGGAGGCTGAGGCAGAAGGATCGCTTGAGCCCAGGAGTCTGAAGTTGCTGTGAGCTAGGATGACGCCATGGCACTCTAGCCCAGGCAACACAGTGAGACTCTGTCTCGGAAAAAAAAAAAAAAGCTGAGCTAGATAGAATAATCAAGTCTCCTCCCACTTAGGAAGACTGCCTCCAAACTACTAAGTCCCCCTGATCCCTGGGTACCAAGAACATCCATTTCAAGGGACATTGACCTTAGAGTCACTGTCCTTGAACTTTAAGAAGAAATGATTTTCTTATACCTTAGTATCTCTAGCCTCATGATCATTTTGCATAAAGGACGGTTTCAATACCTTACTTGCATTTCAGATGAATTCTAGGATATGAGCCCTTCCTAGTCCTTACCTCCTGATGAAATTTACCCAAGCAAGTATTTCTTAAGGTGCTCAAAACCCATCGCCTTGATTGTGCTTCTATGATATTTCGGTGAGTTAGTGGCAGAGGTGAGTCTGGAGGCTACTGCTGAGCCCCGCCGGCCAAGTCACTGTATCTGACTCAATCAGTTTCTGTCGTTTGATGCCACAGATTGGTAATTCTACTTGCCCATAAGCCCGGGGATAGAACAAGCTGTCATTACTTTACCAGGCCATTTGGGAGAATTTGCAAGTTATCTTTATTAGTGCTGTCCATTCTGGTGGTTCCTTGGGCTGTAATTGAAATAAACGAGGCATGCTGTTGTTACGTTACATTTCTGATTCCCTCACAAGAGGAGGGAGACAGATGAACACAGGAAAAATAGTTTGCTCAGGTCTTTTTAAATGCCTATGATGAGTTGGTGGAGTGGTGGGGGGGAGGGAAGGAAAGAGAAGGGGAGAGGTGGAGGTACAATCTGCATTTCCCCATATTCTCAATTAATTCAGCCTAAAAGTATTACTCTTATTCAGCAGCGGTTAAAATAGGCTGTGATGAGAGCATGACAATTTCCAGCTAAACTAGAGGATAATTAGAAATGCCCTGTAGCAGGCAAGTCAGTGCTTCAATTTATTTGCTGTTTATTACCGAGTCCCTGCCCCTTGGGTGTAATGACTGTAAAACCTCGCCAGCAGCTTCCCTGGGTTTGATTTAGTGCCGTAAATGGTGCTCAGAGAGTAGATTAAGCTGGAATGTGATCAAACCTTATTTGCAATCCGATTATACAAACTGCTCCTTGCACTGACCAGATTGAAGTAATTTCCCTATAGAAACGTTACACTCACTTTGGTGTAAAAATGATTAACATTTCCTGACTGTAGGTCAGCCTTTCACTTCCACTGTAATCCTTTATCAGGCAATATGCCCATCTCTCTCTTAGGTTTGTCTCGTTCACGTCCTGCGTGGTATTTAACTAACGCGCAGCATCTCAACCCAATTAAAAAAAAATAAACTGTAAGTAGCCTCTCAGGCTTATAGTGATGAATGATTACAATAAATAAACACTCTGAAAGAAGCGGATTAATAGCATATTTTCTTCCGGTTTGATTGTTGAACATTATTGAACTTGCTTAATGATCTAATGGAGAACTCTTGCGCACCGCCAAAGAAGTTTCCCTGTCCACTTGCAAAGGGCTGTGGCGGTACTTAGAAACAAGTGGCTTGAACCTCAGATGGCTTGATTTGTGGGCACCAGTACCAATCACTGAGCCGCCCTCCAAAAAGTATTTAAGTACCAACGGCCACTACTAATCCTTCCTCTTCTAAATAATCATCCACACAGGGTGTCTGGCTTCCCTGTAGGACCCCCCTCCCTTTACCATATCAGGATTTCTGGATGCGAAAGCAGTTTTCATGCAATTAGCCTCTGGTAATGAAACACAACCAACTCCACGCTGAACACAGAAAGCAAACCCTCGGCTCCTCACATATTTTTGTGACAATCAAAGAAAATATTTGAGTCTGAAATTCATTATCATAGCCTAACTCCAATGCCCGCAATAACATGTTTTGTTGTACGACATATTTAAGCTGATTTTCTTCAGACATTTTCAGCCTTAACCCTTTAAAAACCATGCACTCTCTGTAAATATGTTCCCAGGCTTCTGCTAGATAATAGAAAAATGTCAAGAGAGCAGAGGTTAATTGTCTCTTTGAGTATTTCTAAGTGATTTAAAGAGACGCAGACGGCGTGAAACTGAAAGGGGCCACGTTTAGATAAATTCTTTGTACAGCATTTTTTGTGTGAAATGTAAATGGTACATCAATTATATCCGAAGTGTGTGCAGATTGGAGGAGGAAACTACTTTTTGTATTTTCTCCATGCCAAAAAAGACTGTTTGTATTTCTCAAGGTCAGGAAACTTCAGGGTAACAAAACCAATGTAACTTTTAGCCGTGTTGCTTTGCAATTTACAGTCCGCGGAGTGTGTCGTTTGCAGAATGTGCAGGAAATGACATCAGACGCTTGAACTCAAAGCTCCAGGAACAGGGTTGTACATTCTTTTCTTCCAGGAATCGGGGAAAATTTTAGAGGCAGAAAGGACAATATCATAGGACTGAATTTGACCCTTCCCAAATGATGTGTGTGTGGTGGGTGAACATAATGAGAGTTTATATTAACAATTAGAAGTCAGCAAACAGATAGCAAGAAATGTATCCTTGTTTTAACATTTTCTTTTATAGCAATGATTCATTTAGATAGAGTTTAGGTAGGTCTACTAAAAGCCACTTTAAAATGTATTCTTTTTTGTTGTTGTTACAAAAGCAATACTCTTATAAAGCCCGAGAAAACCACAGTGAAATTAAAATAAACATAAAGAACACATTAACACTCTACTAATGAAATACATTCCGCCCATAGATGTTAGAAACCACAACAATAAGTAAACAAACGACCCTAACGTCAAACCGCCATCTCTGTCCATTTGCTTTGGGTTCTGCTTTGGGATGACAGGAGACACCTGAGCAGCTATGACCACAAACCCCTGCTGCAATCACACCAGCACATCCAGACCTCAGACCCTGCAGGTGAACAAAGATGCCCGTTCTCTTCTCTAACAGTCATTGCTATAAACCAGAGTTGTGATCCCAGGTCGCTATGCAAACCTGGTCTGATGGCAAGAAACACAGCAGAGCGGCAGAGTTGGAGGCTCTAGACGTCCTCTGTGCACAGCCACAGCTGAATCAGTCTCTCGGGGACAAGCAGAGAAGATGAGCCTGCCGTGGTGAGCCAATATCGGCACACGGTATCTGATGCTCGCCTCTAATTTGGTCCTGTCCGGAGCCTTGCAGGGATGGGGCTACAGGGCAGCTATCTGTTTCCAGGTAGCCTGGGCGGGAATCCAGCAGCTGTGCAGAGAACCAGCACAGATGCACGAGGACACCAGCGAGGGACGGAGAGCTCACACTCAGGCTGCCAGGCAGCGTCTCTCTCCTCTGCCATTCTCCTCTCACCAGGAGCCTTCTTGCAATGGCCAGCTTTTCTTTCTGTGACACTCTTAATGTCTGCAACTTTTGCTAACGTGAAAATTTCAGAATCAAGAGGATACTAATTTGCAAGAGTAGGGAAGAAAATGACTACATATCAAAAGAGAATCCAGGGGACGAGATTGTCAACAACTGGTTTCCGAGGCACTCCCAGTCCGTAAAATGCTTTCTGTACATTCATTCTTCAATTATCCCACCTTCAGGGAAAAATGCAAGGTTGAGGCAAGACGTGAAATTTATCTCAAACGTGACAGCTCTGAAACGGTCCTACGAGTAATGCTTTGTTGGCACAAATAAAATACTTTCACATCGACTAAAAAGGGCAGGGTCTGTTTCTACTTCTGCCCCCGGTCCCCGAGGTCTTCCTGTTTCATGTTAGGCATTTTTACAAAGTGTGCTGACTGGCTAATTTTGTAGTGCCATGTATAAAATAAGAAGCATATGAATTCCTTCTAACCTATAAGCATTTGCATTCAAATATCATAAAAATCACTGATTTTTATTAATAGTGCTTAGTTTTCTGATTATTTTTTTTTGGATCGAAACCTCTGATCTCTGTTGGACAGCATGCTGTCCCACTATCAACATGGGTCAGAGGTTTCCATCCATCGAAGTGACTTACATGTTGCTATTGGAAGATAGGTCTTCCTGTTTAAGCTTTTAAAAATAATTATTGAATTGAAAGATGAATTATTTTGAAAGTACACAAAATTGAGAGCCATGTCATATGTACTGTAAAATCAGAATAGAGCCCATCTAATTGGACTCTGATATAATCCTCAAAATGATATTTAAGTGATCGCTGTCACTTTTCAAAACACAACCCCTGTCTGCTTCCCTTAAACGTGGCAGCCCAACAGCAGATGCTGAACACAAACTTTCACAAGGTTCCCCACAAGCTCCAAGAAGGACACAGAATTCACCCCTAGCTCAGCACCTTTAGATGCCTTAATCCCTGTGACTTTACAGATAACACTGGTTTCTCTCTGATTGCCGCTGGAACAAATATAAATTTTTTTTTGAAGTAGTTTCCAATTATACAAGAAGTTTATATTCCTAGTAGCTTGGGAATTCACGGTGCTGATTCATCGCTGAATAAAAGTAGGCAGCTTTGCTACAAAAACCCCCAGGGACATGTTCCCTGTTCTTTCTCTCTCTCCTCCTCTCTCATCACCACCTCTCTCTCTCTCTTTCCTCTTCCCTCCCTCTGAATGTGTTAAGTCTCCTATACAATAAAAGAAAATCAGGCCCACCTCTTTTGCAAAACAGCAGATGAAAGGAACGAAGAGGAAAAGAAACAAGGAGGAATAGGGAGGTTTAGAACATTTTTTTTAGTGTCAAAGTCTTAGGAAATATAAAGACAGGGTTCCAGTTGCTGTCTCTGCAAAGGTTTTACACCCGCATTATAGCAACAGTGTGGATGAACCACAGAACACAGCATGTAATTGGTACAGAAATTTGAAACCACCTTTTCTGACCTCCACTGCACATTGCTTGTGATGGTGGCTGTTCAAACCAGCATCGCAGGTGTTTTTTTCTTAAAAATGAAAGAGGCTCTGTTATGTGGAACTTAGTATAACATGTCACTAAATGTAGGTCACACAGAACCACTGAAATCATGTTCATCTCCTTCAAAACAGAAAGCTTTTCAGGAGTGACGTCACCAACCCTTGCTTCCATGTTCAATCTGGACGAGCAATGATTAGTTTGAACTTGAGGTTTTCCATATGGCTTTTTCTTTGCCACCTTTCCAGTGTCTGGAATGCTCTGCCACCCGTTCAAGGCACCACGGTATGTGTGAATGTTACGGGTGCGTACGTGTGTTTAGCTCTCATTCCGTGGCTCTTTCTGACAGTTCTGCCGCTGTTGCATTTTAATCCTGCCACGGACCTTTTGTGAATTCAGTTACTAAGTGACGGCTCCAAATTGACTTCATCGCTACACCTCACTCTTGTCTGAATGAACGTTCCACGTTCCTTCGTGGCTTCGGTGCCCGCTGGAAGGGCACCATGACCGTAATAGCTGCATCTGTGGCAGGTTTCTGTTTGGGTTTTCAAGATCCTTTGGTCATTATTTTACCAATGGGGAAACTGAGTTGTTAAAAGCCATGCCAGGAACCAAATCCAAACATCATCCTGATTTGTTCTGTTTGTTTCATGTTCCCTCTTTAGTAACCAGGAAATTTCAGGACGTCCTGATGTTGTGACTAATGGGCTCGTTTGGCAACCTGGGACAAAATTCAATTTTTGAAGTGAGGTGTTAGACATCAGATGATGTGGCTCACACGGCATTTGACTTAAAATTTAGGGGCTGAATTCATAATCAGGATGGTGCCATCTATTTTGGACCGTGCCTTGCATATAGCTTTATGGGGACATTTGTCAGGCAGAGGTATAATAATGGCAAACTCTAAGCCTTTTATTTCAAATTAGATTGGTGTGATTTGATGCTAATGGGAGTGAGAGTACTGGCCTCATCCTGGTGCAGCCTGCACTCTGGACAGCCTGGGCTGCCACCCTCCTCGAGTAGCATTTTATGTGTCTGGCAGGGTCTCCTCTCTGCGAGCAGCAACAAAGGGAAGTTGCTAAGGACAAGATGCAGGTGGGGAAATGCATCTCCCATTGGAACAGCCCTGGGCTCACTCCAACGGCTGAGAGAGGTGCTGAGGACAGGTCTCCCGGAGCTCTGCAGCTGCAGTTGGGGTGGACAGTCCGGTGCTTGTCCTGTGTGATAACGGCAATGAAAGCCGGCCAACTGCTGCCCAGCAACACAGAGCAGCAGCCAGCATGAAAACATCCAGGCTCACCAACATTTCCGCAAAGTGCTTACATAACTCCTTCCTGCCAGCGGCTTCCTCAGGACACGGCAGCAGCCCCCTCTTCCCTGGGTCGTCCGTCCAAGAGGACACACGTGTCTCTGCTCCCAGGCCAGCGTTCATCCGTCCACATGAATCCTGCACATCTGTCCAAATGCTGCAGAATAAGAAAAGTGACTACATATACTTGGTCTAACTTGACTCATTTTCATGCAGTCAAAAAAGCTGAGAAGTGTTCTTGGGGTTTATCTAAGCTAAGACTCTTACTTTTAAAAAGGGAAATCTGGACCCTAGGAATTGACCAGATCAGAAGTCACAATACTGATTTATGGTAGAAGCACATCTGGCGTCCACACCTCCCGATTCCTGCAATTTGTTTATTGCTTGCTGGCTTTCCTGATGAAAGTTTGGAACATGAACTCAAAGCATATTTCTTTGCTTCTAGACTCTAAATCCCTGGAAAATCACATCTTCTATCTCTTTGTCCCTAACACCTAGCACAGAGCCAAGTACACTCTGATGTTTATTCAGAAGTGGTTTGTTGAGGCTCCCTTAAACACTGGACATGGCGCTATGTGTTGGATTCACAGCCACAAACAAGGCAGACACAATCCCTGTTCTTGCTGACACCACACTCCACAACAGCGAGTCTATAAGTAATTTTTGAGTGAATGGCTATACATTATTTTCTTACCTCCCTGTAGAATAGGCAAACTATCCTTTGGTATTGGCTGACACATTAGTAAAATCAAAAGAAAAGAAAACTTGAACTGGAAAACATTTAAATCCATAGGCTTATGTAGAGTCTGTCCTGGGTTCTTTTTAGAAATTGATGTTTATGGGCCACTAAGGTAAATGACATAACGAAAGGCTGTTATGACTGGCTGTCAAATGTCGACTATTGAAATAGACGGTTGTGTAGAATGACATTGTTTTCCAGCCTGTGTAGTCTCCCTCTGTAATGATGATGGCTGGAAATGTCGGCAGTGGCGTCTCCGAAGCTTGCTGACAACTGGGTAAAAGCAATAAGGGATTAAGAATAAAAATAATTCATGTGGGTGGCTTGGGGGATTTGATGACCTTAGTTGTATTCGGTGATGGTTCTGAATTTAGCTCAGTAGTTCTCTTCTGATAATGGCCATGCACAGGGCGGACGAGTCTGTTGGTCCTGCAGCCTGTCCCCTTCTCCACCGAGAGCAGGAGCTGGGTTGGCAGGAGGCCAGTTTGATTGGCTGTGGTTGGACATGAGGAACAGAGATGGGGCCACATTTGCACGCTTGTGTGATGATATAGAGGTGCATGTGGGCTTTGCACACAATGTACATTACAGTGAGAGGTGTAGACTCTATCGATGGAGATGGGAAAAGAAAACAGGAAAACCAGAAGGACCCAGAATTCTATAAACTAACCAAAGACAGAGCCCCGCTGTGCTCATTGCTTGGGCAGAGTACAAAGATTTCCTGGCAATTCGTTTGTATTAAACGTGGAGCTTACGGAGTCCACCTTTGCTAAGAGTCTGTTTCAGGATTACTCCTTATTTATGTGATGGACTTAAAATCCCTAGAATTGGCCCAGAAAAAGCCATTAAGGAGCAGTTTGTCCTACATAGCTTTCCTACTGAGACTCCGGGTACCCAGTACTCTACAGGGTCTTTTCTGACTCTAGTAAGCACTGCCTGTCCTTCCCCTGCCTGGTGGCAGCCAGCTAAGCTGAGACAGTGACTGTGTTGATGTGTAAGGTGGTGACGGTAGGGTGCTGACAAGTAAATGTGCTACCTCCTCCTTCTGGCTAGCACATGCACACCTTGAGGAGATTCTCTGGAGCCAACACACTCACTAGAAGAAACTGCCCTAATGGGGATTGATTCCACATGGCTGGACAACCTTCTTAGGCTTCAAATCACACTGCAAAGGTACATGCAAATTCTTCAATGCATGGCGGTGAATTAGTCTCTTCAACAATGGTTGATGATGTGTGTGTGTGTGTGTGTGTGTGTGTGTGTGTGTGTGTTTGGGGAGGATATGGTTGACAAAGTTTTGATTTTAAAAATCCTGCTTGTGAAGTGATCCTATTCTCCAAGGCTTTGGTGGGATTGCTCTCCTCTTGAAGCTGGGGAAAGAACCTTCTGGTCTCCCTACATATACATACGCAACATTCGAGCCTTCTTCTACACTGTGGTCCCACTGTGGGCAAGGTGTTTGGAAGAGAAGAGCCTCAAGCATGAGTGACTATTTCTTCCAGGAAAGCAGGGCAGAAGGAGTACCAAGCCCTGTTTGCTGGAATTCACATCCTGCCCAACCCATTCCCCCACTTAACGCCCAGAGTCAAGGCCCTTTGGGGGCTTCAAACATGGTATTGGGCCAGACGATATGTGGACCGGCAGAGCCTTGGAGTACGAGGTCAGGAAAGCAGCCACCCCTCCTCTCTGTCTGCACAGAGCACCAGAGCCCACTTCTCACTCTGTGCGGCCTCAAATGCATTGTACCCTTTTCGTAAAATGTAATTCATTGGCCAGCCAGTCCTGGGGAAGTGATTCTAAAAAGTGGGTTTGCAAGCTTTTCCATCAGGGGAACATTACATGGGTAAGTTACTCAGGAAACTGCCAACTTCCCTCTAGGCTTGTTTTTACAAATTTCTGAGAAGAAACTACTGTCTATATTCTCTCTGTCAGAAATGCAAAAGCAAACAGTTTCATGAAGGGAGAGTTCCGTGGGCAGTAAATTGCACATGGCAATTTGGGGCAGAATTTTCTTGTGTTTCTGCTGGTTCTCTGCGTTCTCAAGTAAATTGCAGAGCCCGGAAATTATGGGGAAATAGAAAATAACATGAATCAACTTTTCCCTGTAAGGTGAATTTAAAAATATCCACCACAACTTAAGCAAACCAGGCAAAAACCTCCAGTGAAGTGTTTGAAAGACTCACTGCAATCCTGTCTAAGAGATGCTGGAGGTCATTGTCCAGGCAAAAAAAAAAAAAATTGTCTTGTCTTCTCCCTGAAGTCACAGATGCTGGGGACATATGAGTCTCTCCTTTCATTTTATCCTTGTTGGGTTATCAATTCTGACTGCAATATTCCCTGTGGGAATGTCATATAACAATGCTTCGGTGATTTTTCTTAACATTAAGAAAGTTTCTTAAGGTGTTTGACCTAATCCATAAACAAATTAAAATTAAAGTGATATATCATTATTTGAGGTATCAAATAAGCAAACATTTAAAATGTTAGCACTCAGTAAAGATGTGAAATGAGAACAGTTGATAAATACTTACATGTCTATACATTGGTTCAATTTTTAAAATAGAAAAATCTGGAAATAATATATATTTTTAAATCTTTGATAAAGCAAATGTTCATGCCTTTTGTACTCGTTTACCGCCCTAAGGAAATAATCAGGCACGACAAAAGTTAATGTTCAAGACTATTTATTGGAGTATTATTTTTAATAGTGAAGAAATGGAACATATAAGCTCTTTTTCGAATCCCCTGACTTTCACAGAAGCAGAACTTCTTCCGAGTATAGAAAGGAAGTAGATTAGAGCTAGGCTGGGACAGGATGCTTGTTAAAATGTCAGGTTCCCAGCTTCCTCCTTTGCAGAATCTGATTCAGAATCTTCCTTTCTTCCAACTATGATACTTTCTTACTGAGGCTCTTTAAGATTTCAAGAAATTTTAGTAAGTTTTAGTGAAGTTCTTTAAGATTTCAGAAAATGATGTACTGGGATCACTCAGATGATGGGCGCTATTTGTAAGAAGAGGAAAGAAGCATCGGAAACGGTTCAGAGGACAAGAGGGGCTCTAGCTGCTAGCAGCCCTGGGAGCCTGTCGTCCTTGTGACTCAGCTTCTCTTTGTCTCTGTGTCTATAGTGACTGTCTTTTCTGAGTGTTTTGGTATTCCCTCTGCCACGTCTATTCTGCTTACTTTTTTTGTTTTGTAACCCAAAAGCCAGATATCATTCCCTAAGCATGTGATAAAATACAAGAAATGGGAGTCGCAGACATCCTTTGGGCTCAGGGGAATGACAGCTGTCCCAGCCAAGAGGCTGTCTGCTCTTTTTCTCCTAAGTCTAGTGGATGGATCTGCAGGTACCCAGAGCTGTGTCCGGTTGTTAGCAGCCTATGTGTTTGCCAATAAAGAGATATGAGAGTCATGGTTTATCTTCTGTTATTAAAGGGCAACACTATTAAAACATGCTTTCTGGATCACTCTAACACAGGTTAATGAGTTTGATAAACTTTTGAGTTAGAGGTTTTTCACAAATGATTGCCATATTCTGACTCGAGCGTTCAGGTTCTCCAAGTGCATACAGAAAAGTGCACAAATCATGTGTGTCCATCTTGGTGAATTTTTATAAAATGTAACCATTTGAACCTATGTAATCATTAGATTAAAAACAATAGAACATTACTAGAATCTCAGAATTGCCTGCTCCCTCTCAGTCATTACCCATCAAAAGTAACCACTATCTGACATCTGCCAGCATGGATTGGTTTTGCATGTTTTTGAACTAATGTAAATGGACTCATACAATATGTGCTCTTTTTTTTCAGTGAGACTTATTTCTCCCAGCACTGTGTTTGTGAGATTCATTCAGATTGTGGTGTGTAGCTGTGGTTTATTTTCATTAGCTTATTATACTAATTAACCACAACTTATTTATCCATTTTACAGTTAACATTTGGGTTATTCCACTTGAGGTTATTTTTGACTTTTGGATTAGTGTTGCATGAGCATTTTAGACACTGTTTTGGTGTATGTGGATACACATTCTATTGGGTATATACGCCTAGGAGTGGCATTGCTGAATCATAGACTATACATACAACCAGCTTTCGCAGATATGTTCTAACACCTTTCCAAAGTGGTAAAACAGTTTACTTTTTTCAAGAAGCGTATGAGAGTTTCAGTTACTTTACATCATGTTCTACATTCAGAATTCTCAGTTTAAAAACAATTTGTCACTAATGGTACATATATGGTATCACCTTGTGGTTTGAATGTGTATTTCCCTGATGAATAATGAGGTAGAGCACTTTATATATTTATTTGTCATTTGGTTCTCCTCATCTTGTGAAAGCTTATTCATACATTTTGCCCATTAAAAAAAAAACTGGGCTGTCTTTCCTATAGATCTGCAAGAGCTCTTTATATATTCTGTATATAAGTCTTTTGTCAAATATTAATATAATAATTTCAAATACTTTCTCTCCACCCTTAGAATGGTACCTTCAAATGAATAATAGTTGCTAATTTTAAAGAAGTCTAAATTACTATTTTCCTTTATGTTCCATTTAAGAAACCTATGCCTCTCCAAAATTGAGATACTCTTCTCTGTTATCTTCTAACAGTTTTATTGTTTCAATTTTCCCGTTTATACCCAGCGTCAACTAGAATTTAATTATGTGCACGGTGTGAGGTAGGGATTAAGATTCCGTTTGTCCATATCGCTAATTGGTTTAGTTAAATTCTGCTTACTCTTGGCTTATTTGCTTTGTGGCTTTTACTTCCACCCTTCTCTACTTCTCAGCCACTCTTTGGTGTCAGTTTTGAATCCTTTCTCTATGCATTTATACTTCCTGCTTAAGTCTATTAGTCAATGCCCCTGTACAGGATGTTTCTTTTGGAAAGTTTTTTTTTTTTTTTTTTTTACCGGGTGAGTAGTCTTTCCATAGTTGTGACAAATGAACCACAGAAATGTAAGATGTAGGGGAAGCTGAATGAGAGGTAGATGGGAATTCTGTGTACTATCTCTGCAACTTTTTTGTAAATTTAGAGCTATTCTAAAAATGAAAGTTCATTTAAAAAAATTCTGCCTCTCTAATAGAAGTCAAAAGAATCCAACATCCAGGTACAAGTTTGTCCTCGATTTTTTGTGTTCATTCTTCAGCCAAAAGCCTTGAAGTTGAAGTTGGATATACATCTATTTTTAAAGTTTTTTTTTTCTTTCCCAATGAAGAAGGTGTATTCACAAAGCGACAGGTAAATAGTAAGTGTTTGATTCTCCTACAAATTCCATGAAGTTAATTTAGGGTCAAACTTAAAACACTGAACTTGCAGAATCACTTGCTCAGGACAACATTTCTGCTGTACTGCATAATCACTGCCATGATCTCTCTCTAGCAGCCGTGATTAGGAAACCCTGTGGGTTTGATAAGAGTAGCACAAAGCCGACAAGCCTGGATTCTTCCCACAGTCATTCTGTGTTTGAGGTTTACTTCAACCACGGCCTGCAGCTTCTTATCAAAATATCATTCTTACCCAGGTAGCACTGGTAATGCACATGCTCCTGACACAACTGTTTTCTCTAGTAGTTAATTAGGGTTTTTGTTCTGAAATTCAATATTTATTAAGCTTTTATAGTATGGTAGGTACTGGCTTATATCTTAGATGTCCAATCACAGTACATGTCCAGGATGGCCAAGATGCAATCCCTCTCAGGATAATCACATTATAATATTATTTTGTTCCTTAAGTGTCTAGAATGTACCAAGTCTTAAAAACACTTGGTGGGGAGGCATCTCCCACGGTGTAGGGGTGGCCGCACCATGCAGTGGAAAAAGCAGGGGCTTTGGAATTGAACAGATCTGAGTTTTCATCCCAGCTCCTGCATTTACGTGACCCTGGGCTCACTATTAATACTCTCCTAGTCTCAGCTGCCTTATCTGGACACGAGAGTCCTATTGTCTCCCTGGAGTACTGCTGACACGACTGGAGAGTGGGTGTGAGTGCCGGGGACAATGTCACTTTCTCAGTAAGTGGTTTCTTAGTATTATTTCCTGATGGTCCAGTAGCTGTGTTAGAGGTTTACATAGACAACTAAAAAATAAAAAAAATAGTGTCCTCTTTGCGAGCTCTCAATTCAGATGGCAAAGAGAGTTGTGCAAAAGAATAGTGGTGATTCAATGTGCTCAGCGGAGAAAGCAGCCAGCTCTGAGTGGCTTCTCAACACCACCTTGAATTAAGTCACTGTAGTTACAGTGGGTATGACTAAGGGGGAAACATAGTAACACATTGTGACCCATGGATAATTGACTATGGATTCAGGTGTTTCAGCAAAGAGCTGACATCACAGACTCATGGCCCTGAGACAATGATCCAAGATGGGTGTCCCATCTAAAAAGATGTACGAGCCACATTCCAAAAGATGTGTCCCAAAGAGGACACTGCCCCTTTGCTGCTGCCTCTTAGGCATGGAATGGAAGGAGGATGAGGAGAAGAGCATGTGTGTGATATTCATTCTTTCATTCCTTCAGCAAGTATGTGTCCAGCTCCTTCCACATACCCCACTCTAAGTCAGGCAATGGGTATTCATTCATCTGCAATCAGTACTCTCATCAGCTCACACAATGTCCTTACCTTCATGGTGCTTACATTAATAAACAGGTAGATGGGTAGAAGTGCTATGCAAACTGCCTAAAATAAATGGTGCCTGGCATAAAGATTTTCTGGTACCTAGCCCTCGCCATATAACTGAAAGGATCCTGAGCAAATATTGACTGAACATCTCCCGCTCATGAATTTAGAATGAATGTGCTTGGATAATGGTGCCTGCTAAATAGATTGGTCGAACTCCCTGAATGAATGGGCCTTCCCTGAAGGCTGTGGAATTTGATGGAAACCTCATTGGACCTAGAGTCCAAAAGGATATTTAACATGCTGCCCATTTGCCATATTAGAGCCAGGTTTCCAAAGCTAAAGCACCATGAACGGTCGGATAAATCATTCGGATTGCTTTGCCTTCTCCCAGCACTCTGCTCTTCTCTCCTGTGTCCTCTTTCTGCCTGATCCAAATCACTTTTGCTTAAATTGCTTAGAAAAATTATCTGACTTTTCCTTTTCCTTTGACTACAGAAATGTGGTCCATCAGACTTAACCAGTTTCTAGAACAATTTCTTCTGTCTGCCCACTCAGTAAGTGGTGGCTGCTCAGGTTAAAGTACTTAGCGTTTTGAGCAACCAAACTCTGGGCAGAAACTCGAGGTTATAATCAACATTTAAGTAAACAATGTGATTTTTTTTTAAAATATGGAAAAGAGGTATCAGTCTTTAAAGGATATTTCTGATAAATTATTAGCTACTAGTTATAATAAATCACTAAAAATTTCATTGTGGTAGTATTTTCACACACATACACATATTAGAATTCAGAAGCAATGTCTTTTCTCAAATTGTTGCTTGGTGCACTACTTTGATCCTTTTTTAGATTATCAACCAGCCCTCTATAGCAATCTTATGACATATTTTTTAAACATTTAATAAGCCATAGTTGTTTTAGATATATGCAACCAATTGTTAGAGGGAAAAGGTCTGGTTTGTAGTTTTTAGTGAACCCAGCCTCAGTTCCCACACCATGATTATTAAGGCCATTTATAATTACAAAACTCTATTGTTTCTAATACATGGTGACCTGCTAAAAACTAACTTAAGTTAAATAGAATAAAATCTAACAGAGGTCTTCAAAGAAAGCTATAGGAAAAACAAGAAAACTATATTAATACAAATTAATTTCACGGGTCTAACATAGCTCAAAAATTCCAGAAAATTTACTTATGATTTTTATGTATTTTTCTCATATTATTATATTTTGTGTTAATTATTAAGGATAAAATTCCAGAGAACTGTTCAGAAGAGCTATGATAAGTTTGTGATGGGAATAATTATTTTAACTATTAATTTTCCAAGATGCAACACAAACTCTTTAAAAGGTGTAAAGAACTTTAACAAGAAATTCCAGGTGAAGAGATTGCTCACATAAAAACTAAGATCAGTTGTCTTCCCATTACATAATATTTCACTGGTTTCAGGTCAAATGCCCAATGTTGTTATGAGTCACCAAAGCAAATATTGTTTTATTGCAATATATACATAATAACACTCTTAATTACCTTCATTCCAATGACTTTTAAATTGTTGGTTTTCTTCTAGGTACAACATGTCTGCCTGTGTGTGTTGAGTATGTGGTTGCTTATTCTAGGGTAAGAGAGGATGTGAAAATGTCTAAAACAGAGAGACTCATCAGATATTTCAAACCACTCTACATTTGTAAGTACATTCATAATATCTTGTGTTAGCAGTAATTGTTCCTTCAAAGAACTCCAAAGCCCAACAGATCTTGAGGAAATCAGTGTGGCCTTATTCAAAGAGCTCTGCAGTGGAAGAAAATGACTAACTGTTCTCTATTTCTGATCACCATAAAATAGAAAAATATGAACTTATGATTTAGATTGTAAGCAATAGAAGGACTTTCTAGAGCATGTCAGAAATTAGTTAACTCATTTTAAGGTGCTGGAGAGAGCAAGGTCCTACAGGAATGAGACACTGGACAGTAATTGTGGTTGAGGTGGGAGGACATGGTGGGGGAGGGGAGGGCACATATGGCAGGATGCATGAGAAGAAAGTTCTGGAGCATGTGCACCCAATGCCAGCAGGTACATTTCTTGCTTTGATAACTGACATTGCATTTCATTTGCTTTCCCTCCTCAGAGAACTCCAGGGGTGCTCTGTAGAGCCCTCTGAAAGCCAGGCTTGTGTTGGCGGTTCCTCCGTGGCAGACTGAGAAGTGGGCAACAGGAAAGCTGGGCTGGGGTCTCCATCCAGCGGCCACATCGTGGCCATGTCTGGATTTCAGCGTGAAGGAGGCCAGCAGAGGCTGCTGGAGGAAGACGGGTCTTATTTCACCTGGGCCAGACTTGCGTGGAAGCAGGGAGCAGGAGAGTCCATTGAGCCTGTTCTCTCCTTGTCGGTCCCAAATGTTTATCAGTGGCCACATTTTAAAAATCCTGTCTGACAAAGGAAACCAGGTCCTGCTCTGCTTCTGCCTCAGCTAATTGCACTGGCCCTAGTCCCCGAGACTGGCTTCCTTCACTATTTGGCCAGAGCAGTGCTCATAGTTCTGTAGGAATGCACCTGTCACATAGATGTTTCCCTACACGCTGTGAGACCTTTGAGGACAGGGGTGGGTCTTCCTGGCATCATCAACAGCTTAGGAGACTGTGTTCTACATGTGTGTGCACATTGTACACACACGTAAAATGAAGTTACTAGGATTGCAAACATCAATTTTTCTTATCTGTATGCTGCTGCTGATAATGTTAATATATATTGATTATTTTCTATAAACCAGACAGTGGGCTGAGTATTTTACAAATATCATCTCATTCATCTCAACCCTATAACAGTAGGGTACTGTTATTGTTCCTTTTAGAGGTGAGGATACAAGTAGATGTTGGGGAATTTCTCCAAGGACACACTCATGGGAAGTGGCAGAGCCAAAATTCACACGAGGATCAGTGACAGCAAAGTGAGATCCTTCCCTCTGGCCCTGCTCTGTTCTCAGCCTGTTTCCCCAGTGGCCTGAGGCTATGACACCATGGGATGTGACCATCTCACCTGATCATGAGATTGATGACATCCTCGGAGGGCGTCTGAAAGTGAAGTGAAGATGCTTGGCCTCCTCTAGAAGGAGAAACACTATCGAGGGGAAGTCAGACTCTGGGATCAGCCTCACTCCCTCCATGTGGACCTTCTCTGACCATGGGCACGTTTGCATGTACGCACATGTGTGTGCACTTGGAGCTTCTTCC
This sequence comes from Avahi laniger, assembly GCA_963575035.1. Lineage (NCBI taxonomy): Eukaryota > Metazoa > Chordata > Mammalia > Primates > Indriidae > Avahi > Avahi laniger. The sequence goes on from CAUYSK010066855.1 coordinate 41,413, forward strand.
TGCCAAAAGGATGCTAGGCAACTTAAGGAGATTCCAGAAATATAACAAAATAAAAGAAAATGTATTTAGATGAGAAATAGGAAAAATAGGACCTAGGAATGAGACTAATATAAAAACCATTTATTTTAGAGTTCTATATGCTTCTAATGTAGGCCTCAAATTTGGCTTAAATCTTCTTTTAAGTTTCAATATGAAATGGGAACCCTGACCAGTTGCACGATTCACATTGTCCATAGTAGAACCCACCAGCTATTTCTGATATTATGACCAGGGGGAACATTTCTACCTAGGAAAATTGTTTTCTGTGCAGTATAAGGGACGCTGTCCTCACCAATAGTCTCTCAGTAGACACAGCAGTCAGTTTCATCAGGTTCTTTCTTTTATTCAGTGACTGAATAAAAGGCCATTTTCTGCTGTTCACAGTTTGGCCAAGAAATTGCCTACTGGCAGCACCAAGATTCTTGACAAAAAACCCCAAAAGCCTGAGTCTGCTGTAACACCCAAACTTTGGACCTGCAACGTCAGCTCCCTGTAGCCTGATCCTGCACGGGACCTTGCCCAACGAGCCAGACCACTGAGGCCATGGGCTCCCCATCCTTCCCACCTGCAGGGCTGCACAAGGCTCTCGGGCCTGGAATACGCCCATTCCCTTCTCGGCAGTGGTCTTGTAATGCAGGTGAGCTGCTGTCTACAGGAGAAGACTGTTCCCTGGGTCTGTCTTCTTGTAGCCTTGCCGACAACCAAGAGAGCTGGGAGTCAAGCAGTTTAATGGCCTAACATGCCAGCATCCCCACAGCGAAGCCTGCAAGACCCCAATTTATTTGGCTTTGCTATCTTCACAATATCAGCGTATCCTGTTTCGCTGTGTGTTCTGTCTCACTGTCTCCTGTTCCTGAATTCATTTTCACTCCAGCTTTTGAAGGGGATGCAGTGGACTTAGAATTAGATGACTGAAGTTCCAATGCTGACATTGCTTTGCGACTTCCATTGTCCCTCCATGGAAATATGGCGGCCTTAACGCTTCACTCCCAGAGTATTAAATAATGTAATGTGGGTAGAAACAACCAGCACAACCCCTGGCACAGAGTAGGTGCTCAATAAATATCTTTAAAAGATCAATTTTGAGAATTAATATTTCTCCTCTCATCCGTACACAGTTGCTAGCACCCAACATGTTATAAATATAGGATTGATGCCATTTCATTAGGCTATTTGCCAGCAAATATCCTGAAGAGAGCGCTAAGGAGAATGAAAATCATTTGCCATAAAATAGTATCTTGAAAACAACAAAAAAAAAGAATCTGAGTGCATCTGTCCTTTTTCGTGGCCTGATTTTCAAACCCTAACTGTACTGAATTGTGATATCAAGAGAAGGAACAGTTTCACAATTAAAATTATTGCTCAAGTTGCTACTATTAAGTTGTTAACTTTTATATTTTACAATTATAGAATAAATATAGCCTTGAAACTACCTAAACCACAGCACTGTACTTCAAAGGCAATTCTATGGGAAAAGCCACACTGGGGATCATTTTTATTAGTTTTATAGACCCTAAACTTTTATAAACATTTTTAATAGTATAAGTTACACGCCGAAACCAAACAACTAAACACAGTATAAAAATAGTCCCCCCTGAAACCTACACATCATTGGATATGTGTATGGATAAGTTTTATTTTTTAAAAAAGTGTAATTTACTAATTCCTAAGGTTGATATCTTTCGCTTACCTACAAATTACAAATAAGTTTAACACATTGACTGCCACACTAGAAAAAAAATGTTTTTCCTTGGGGTTACAGTGTTTTATTATGAAAATAGAAAAAAAAAACTTCAAAAACAAAACGATTCTTTCTAATTTAATAAAAAATGTGTTATCTTTTATTGTTTTCTGTACATGAATTATATGCAACTTGAAAAATAGTTCTTGAAGCTCCCAAGGTGAAGAGACGTGAGTTACATATGCTTCATGAGGCCCCAGGCTCAAAACTAACGAAAGTTAAACACAACTCACAGGGCAGTTAATGTGTTAAATCTGATTTTTATTTTCTTGGGTGGCAACTGGCTCAGTTTTTAACTTTTGAAAACTTCATACCTTAATAAATGCAAACTATGTTAAATATGAAGTTTTTAATTCTTTTATTAGAATTTCTGTTAACTGAAAAATATGAAGCTTCCATTACCATTTTATTAAAGCAAATATTTTTAATGATACTTTTCTGATTATAAAGGTTACACGTATTCTTTGTAGAAAATTCAGAAAATGTGGAGAAGTAAAATTTTCTAAGAATAATCTCAGATGATGAGAGGTGCTAAGAGTTCGGATATATTCTTTTAAAAAATAAAAGTTTGTTAAAATTCTTTTTTTTTTTTTTTTTGGCTTTTGCATGAATGTCCCTGGCTTGGGCATGCAAATACATGGCTGCCAATATTATTTTTTAATGCTTTGTTCATCTTTTCATTTTTTAAGACTATTTATGTACTTCTCTTGAGTACTTTCTCATGAGTATTTTCCAAGCTTTAAATAGTATTACATTTGTTTTCATGTTCTTTACCAAACTAACATTTCTGTCACCAGGTGATGCTTTATTGATAGCTCTTGTGTGTTATTTCTCTGAATTTTTCAGCAATCCATAAAAATAGGACACATATGACATCATTTTAGTTGCCATGTCATATCACCAGCTAGAGTGACAGAATAGGTTTTAACACTTAGCGAGCATTCACAGACACTTTGCAGTATTTCGATGTCATTTAATCTTCGCAACAGTTCTTTGAGGCCAGGCGTATCACTATTACCCATGTAATGCGGGTGGGAAAACTGAAGCTCCAAGAAATTCAGTAAGTTACCCTTACATTTTGGGATGTATTCTGAAGGTAGACCCAATGGGATGAATTCCTTGATGAATTTGATGTGGGATGTGAAACAAAAGGAGGGGTTAAGATGACCCCTGATTTTTGGGTTGAGCTACTGGAAGGACGGAGTTGCTGTCCTTTGAATGAATGATTGAAGGGAATTGAAATGGGAACAAAGATATCAAATTAGAGACATACTTGAAAGGCCTTAAAAATCAAAGGAGACAATAGTCCCTTTGTGAGTGAATTAAATTAATGTGATCTAAACATCTTGTCTTGAGTGTTTTGGATACGTGAATAAGACAGAGTGAATGATGCAACAAAAGTCCTCATATTCTAAACAAACTCTGCAAATTGCGGGAAGTTGTACACAGGAAATACTGCAACGTAGCCAGTAGCATTTCGATGGAAGGATAACGAGATTGATATCTGTTCTATGCATTAAGATACTATCACAGTTGCTAACGCTTAGTGATATCCTTGATCTTGGTTTGGAAAGATACAAATGATTGACAACTGCAATGATTCCACAGGAAGGCTCCATTCTGTTAGAGAAAAACCTGTATTTTTATTTATGGCTAAAATGAAGAGAAAATAAAGAACTATAACTGTGGCAGCAAGCACTTGGATCCCAAGGTGCCTAAATTTTCCGAGGGTGGTAGGCCCCATCTCTGTGCTCCTATGGATACGCCTCACTGACCCATTCTCAGAGCCAAGTTATTAATCAAGTGCCTTGTATTCGATAGCCTACTGTCTCCCTTCCATTTCTATGTAATTATGTGCCTTTAATGTTTATGTTGGACTTTGCCTCATAAATAGTTCTGTAATAATGCTATAATTAATTTAATAGCACTTCAACTACATTATATTTAAAGGGTGTGCCCTCTCGGATCCTCTGTTGGAGCCATGCCAAGGAGCCTCTATGTGGAAGTAAACTCGTAGATCCCCCTAACACATTACAGGAATTGGGAGAGGGAGGGTGAGGCAGGGGCATAACCTTGGAAGACAACTCAAAACGCTTGTCACACATCCAGTGTTTCTCTCCACGACCCACCGCCAACAGACTCAAGGGGTTACCGAAGGCAAATCAAGGGGTCCCCGGCAAGACATAGCCTATGTCACCATATACTTATTGGAGAACTAAAGAAGAAGCCCAATAAAAAGTCTGAGGTTCCTACAAACAAAGCCCCAGGACATCCTCCTCCCCTCCAAGCCGTGGGACAAGAGGCCTCCGGTTTTGTCACAGCTTTCAGGGTCCCTGGGAGAACTCGTTTCTGTTTCCATCCCTGGCAGGAGAGGTCTGCGATGCCACCACTCGGGAAATGGGGACCGAAGAGGAGTTGAGCTTACTTTAGTGCTGCTCTCTTAAAAACTCCAGTGCAAAGCTGCACAGGTTCACAGTTAGCACACTGGTAGAGCAGTTTTCCCTTTGGGGCATGTTCTAGAAGGAATTGCCGGAAGGAAATCCTCATGAATGTCCACATTCAATAGATCTGCCAGCCATTTCTCAGCGTTATCTCTCCCTCCAGTCAGCTCATCATTACTGCGGAATCTGCCCCCTGATAAAATCTGTTTGGTGGGTGATATGTTTTCACCTAAGGAGAGATTCTGATTTAAATACACATCCTCCTGTAAATCACGGTATCTTCATTTTTATGGATTCCAGGGCGCCTATTTACAGTCTAAACTTTGAAATAAATTCATACACTTAAGAATGGACTGTCTACCATAGGAAATCTATTTGGCATAAATGTCACTCATGAAGGAGGGAGGCTGTCCCTATGGCTTCGTTTGATCAAAACTGGAAAATAAGTCTTTTGGGCTCAGTCTTTGCCTTTGGAGGCCTTAAACTTTTAAGATTTCACGTTAGCAATCTTGCAGCTGTGATAGGGTAGGTGATTTGGGCTTCTGCGTTGGAGAACCAGAAAAAGATTTGAAAACTGAAGTCTATCTGATGACTCATTGATTCATCCATTCATTCATATATGCATGCATTCAATTAACAAATATCAAATACTTATTGAATGTCCATGGTGCTGGCACTAGGGAGATTAGCAGACAACCTTCCCCCCGCCAACCACCAACATCCTTGCCCTCAGAGGACTTCCAATGTAGCCAAGTAGAGAGTCCTATGACCTCATCCACTTTTGATATCTATGACATCGAAATAATATTTATTTGCTAACAAGCAAGAAACACTTTTAGGTGAACAAAATGTGTTGCCGCTTCCTACAGCTTCTGAACTCCTCAGTTCTGAACTCCTTTTTGGCCTAGGGTAGATCCTGGTATCTGTGGAAATTGTATGGTCATTAATCTAAATCGTTCAAAGTCACAGCTTTGGTTACAAAGAGGGTATTAATAAAAACATTACCATATGATTCTAAAACAAGAACCATAAAAGCTAGCCCTCTGGCATTCAATTTTGTTCATACACATCACAGCTTGAAATAAATTGTCAAAAGTTAACAATGTTGAAAAATTAGTCATGTTGTGCTTAAATACAATTCTTTAAAAATCTTATACTAAATGTCCTTGGGTGATAGCACCTGAAAAGAACAGTGTACACCCAGAGAGCCTTTATAGGACATAATAATGCAATAAGCTATATTGGTAAAACCAGTCAATTAAAGTTGTAAAGTGTGCCTACAGAAGTTAGACCCAGTATTCTTTGAGAATCTATTCTTTACAAAAATGGATGCAGTTAGTGGTTAAGCTGAAGTTCAGAGTCCCCAAGACAGAACTTTAAATAGATTGCCTCTGGCCTTGTTATTTGTGTACCAATGCCCTTTGTATTACAGAAGGGCCTATTCCCATTGAAAGCCCCTTGTGAAATATGGGAAGGGTGATATTTAAGTTTTTAATATGATATTTTAATACAAAGCTAAAAATTGTTATTGCTGGGCGTGGTGGTGCACACCTGCAGTCCCACCTAGTCCAGAGGCTGGAGTGGGAGGATCCCTTGAGCCCAGGAGTTTGAGGTTGCAGTGAGCTATGGTGATAGCACTGCACTCCAGCCTGGGCAACAACAACAACAAAAAAGTTGAAGCAAAATATCTAGATATATGGAGATAACCACCAGAAGAAATAAAAGAGAAGTGGGTTACCTTTGGCAATTGGAACTGAAATAATAAAAGGGTGAAATTTTTTAAAAATTTAATATCTTTTCATATTTAAATTTTTATTGTCATATATTTCTTGCATTGACTAAGATCTGGAAGGATACAAATTGCTAACAGTGGCTACTCTGGGAAGTTGAAATGAGGAATGTGAGGTCAGGGGACACAGGGAAGGGTAGGAAATTTTAGCAGTTGGAAAGGAATTATCAGGAAGAGCTATTTTCTCTACCGCGAGCATGAGGAGTTGGTGCAGATTCCCTTGAAGAGTCACCAAGTGGTTGATGCTGTTCCTGGTCCTCGCAGTGCTGGAACTGCCTGGCAGTCTCCTAGGGGGCGGAGGGTGGATGCTGCTTATTCAGTTAGTCTCTGCTGGCTGCAGCCAGGGAGGATGACACGGGGGAGATCTTGTAATGGACCGCGCCGGCCCAGCACTCTAAAGAACTCTGTGAAGCAGCTCTTCCAAGTCAGATAACAACAGTTTGTCGTGGCAGCAACAGTGCCCAGGGGCTACAACGCCTGTCCCAGACCTGTCGCTCAGTCTGGCCCACTTTGTCCCTCTCCCTCCCCGATCCAACTGCGTCCATATGTCTGACCGCTAACCACCGGTGGTTCCCATCCCCAAAGGAGCTTCTTTGGTGCTATGTAAACCAGTAAATGGAAATAGATCCTGAGAGAAGGTGGTGTCACCTTAGGTCACATGCAGAATCCGAGGCTTGAAGGGAAGTTCTCTTTTTTCCAGACATCACTTATTGTTTGTTCCTCTTGTCGTCATCTGTGTATTACCAATTTTCCTTGACTCTGTGGGATAATTGAATCAAAAAGCAACTCTTAAATATCAGGAGAGCCCATGAGTAGCTAGACAGAAAGAGCCCCATTATATAAAGTGCTCCCACCTGGGCTATGAGCAGAGACATGTCTGGAATCTAGGCCTATGCATTAATGAATTTCCCAATGGGGCCACTATTTTCTGCCTGTTGATGTGAAGGAGGGTGCCAGGTGACCCCCTACCGCCTAAGGAAGTCAGGGTACCTATACAGCTGAGTGGCCACACAACTGAGTTTCTGAAACGGCAGAAATGTACTGTCTCACAGTTCTTAGAGACCAGAAATCTAAGACTGCTGACAATTTGTGGTGTTCCATGGCTTGTAGAAGCATCATCTGATCTGCCTTCCTCTTCTCCTGGTCTTCTCTGTGCGCGTCTGTCTATGTCCGAATATCCCCTATTTATAAGAACACCAGTCACGTTGTATTAGAGGCCCTCCCTACTCCATATAACCTCATGTGAACCAATTACATTTGCAATGATCTGATTTCCAGATGAAGTCACATTCTGAGATACTGGGGGTTCGAATCTCAACATATGAATTGAGAGGAACACAATTTAACCCCTAACGTTCTCTTTCCTTGGACAAATTATTTTACCTCTTTATGCCTTCATTGCTAATATCTATGATTTAGGGTTGTTGTGAGATAAGAAGGCACAGTTCTTAGCGTAACAAACATTCAGTAAATGGTAGCTATTATCATGAATATGATTTTTCATTTCATTTTCAGTACTTCTTTTAAAGAATCTCACTTGGTATTGTGTGATTGCCTCTGTGGATGGGATCCATCTCCTAGGGGAGCATCTGCAGTGACTTCCTACGGTGACAACCCAGTAGTTGCATGAAAACACACATACTATTTTGCTGTCTCCTAATCCAGATTCATCAAACATTGTATTCTTCTCCCAGTTCAGCTTTGAATGCGTAGTCGAGTGAAAACAGTAAATAAAAAACCACTTGGCCTTTGCCTAAAACCCACTCGAGATTCCTCTCTCATTCAGCCTTTTAAGTTTTCTGGAATTTCTGGGTTTGTCTATTTTGCTTTGTTTTGTTTTGCTGTGATTTCTTGTTTTCTTTTTCTAAATCCATCCCAGGTACTTGCACACAGGAAGTCTGTAATCCAGGTCTGTGCTCTGAAAATATGTGATTCTTTTTGTTGCCTTTGACACACAGTAAATACATACACTGTCAGTCTGTGAGTGACATCCTCACTCTTTGTGGTTTTTTTACCCACCTCTTTTTTAGAGGATAAATATATTTGAACACACATCCGAAGTCCTGATATCTAACGTAAAGCAAAGCATTCCAGTGTTTGTCGTAAGCCTAATCCACAATGTCTTCCTTGCTGCCTGGGAGGAAGGCAGCATAAATCGGCATGGCCCTATTTGACAAATAGGTTTCCAATCCTGAAACACTCATCCACGGGCTTTTATAAATCAGTCTGACGTGGGGCTCTGTCTGCCTGTGTGTGTATTTGTCATTTCTGCCAGAGGGACAAAGATGAGTCAGGCAGACATAATTTCTTCTACATTTGGAAAGAAGTGAATGGATCCTTTAAAAAAAATAACGTGATGTCAAACTTTCTCAATCTGGATTTTGGCTACAAATGTGGCATTCAGGATAGCAGTTCTTTTTTTTAAGAGCAAGGTTATAAATAAAATTTTTAAATTGAGATGACATTAATATGTGCTGGGGCCAGTTCTCCTAAAACACAAAGAGGCTCTGCCGAATTCCCATTTTATTTGCCTTTTCTGCGTACAGTGAGATTCAGGAACTTCAGGTTAGTTTTGTGCTCATGACTTGTTGCAAAAATTATATGTGATTTCTTTATTTTTGACTCTTTTTCTTGCTGAGTAAATCAGATATGATTTAAAATAAACGTAAAGGAACAATAATTCAAATGGAAAGAAAAGACAGTGAAAGTACCAAGGCCCCAGGAACGCATTTACTTACATTTGGCAGGTTAAAAGGAAACAAATCACAAGAACAAAAGATTTGACTTTAAACTTCTTTAAGGGAGTGGAATGGGATGAGACTATTGCTAATTGTAATAGCTTTTTTAAAAAACATACTCCTCATTCAAAAATTTTGCTGATTGTTGTTTTAATGTAGTAAAAGGAAGATTCAAGGGAATTATGGAAATTCTTCAAGTGCCCGCTTCTCTAAACTCATGTACTCACTGGTCGGTATGCAAAACACAATGAGAACATTTAAAATCTATAGAAATTCACTGCTTTGGAAACACTACTGGCATTTTAATATCTGCTTGAAGAGAAAGGAGAGGCTAGCGTTCTAGAGGTAGCTGAGTTATATGACCTCAATAGATGATCAAGGAGTAGAATTGATAGTCTATTCACAATATGTGTGGAATATTTAATTTTGATCTTTCATATCAATTCGCAGCCTTTCTATTCTTATTTTTGAAGGTCAGTATCAATTGAACAGCAGACATTACAGAGAGTACTGAATCCACGTGTGTGATAACAAAACATACATCTAAGACCAAGACGTGTGACTAAGTGTTTACAGTATGAAAAACTTTCCACCTTGCACACTCAGGACATCCTGATGTCAACCGGCCATCGATGGATAACTCCAAATGTGAGGACCGCGACAACATGTCATACAGTTTCACCAGATGTTGACACCATATTCACTGCTGCCATTACAGATAATGAGCTTTTCCCCATTGGGAAACTTTTATTTAAAAAAACACACAGTATCCTCCGTAACCTTCAACCACACTGTGCTTACTGAACTAAAGCCTTCTATTTCCTTCTGAATAGAAACGCTCCCTGCCCAGACCTTTGCAGCTAGGGATTCAAGCGCAATAGACAATTTCAAAGAACTACTCTTTCTACTTAACAATTGGTGCATTAGGCTAAAATGTTCACACAAATGCAATAGCAACAGAAGGGGTTTGCCATGCAGTGACAAGGTCCTTCTTTTACCTGGATCTGGAGAATGATGAATGGGCCTTAGCAGAATATATTTTTTTTGGCTCTTAGGTTTACCTTGATCTTCTCACAGAATGCAAATTGACATTATATCCACATTTCTATGGTATTTATGACCGTGGTCGTGATGTGAGGGCTTTTTCAATGTGAATAGTGTGAAAGGGGAAACATATTACTGCAAAGAGACATTATTGTGCGGGGAATGTATAAACAGATGAGAAGAATGAGGAGACATGCTCATAATAGAAACTGAAAGCTCCTCGTTTTGTCCTGATTGTCTACCCTTCCTTTTTAAACAACCTTCCTTTTTTCCAGCTATCAATACAAAGTTCTTTTTGGTAAAATGAAGTGCATTCATGCTGCCTGAAAGAAGCTTTTAAAGTTGATCTGTGCCCACACAAAAGAGGCAGTGGCAGGCCCAAGCCGTTGAGGAAGCGAACTTGGACCATGTTCATTACTCATGGCTCGACATGCGGCCTCCATATCACTCGGCAAAGAATCAGATAAACTTTCCTCATGATAAACAACTGAAATAATTTTTCTTAGCTGTCAAGCTCCCTTTCTCCCTTTCCCAGCCTGTTCTCACACTCTTCCCCGCTTGTAAAAGCAACCGAGCGCAGCTCTTGGGTCTGATAAATGGGCTCCTTTCAACGGGTGGCAGGCTTCAGGAAAAAGAGATAATCCCGGATAATGTGGACACAGTTTTCATTTCATGTCACCCAATTAAACTGCAATTATCCGGAGTGCAACAGCAGAAAAACTGGAAAGAATGGCCGGAGAATGAGGCACGGAGGCTCCCTGGGATTCTTTATACCACGCACATTAGCCTAGATTTGTTCTGTTCTGATAATAAAGTGCCGGCCTAAGCACTCAGCCACACAAAACCGTGGCCAGACCAGCTGCAACCTGTAGCTGCACATGAAACACTCCCACAAACTCTATGAGAAATAGCAGACCAAGTCACAGTCACTTTCTTGTTGGATTATTTGCGTCCAAAGTCAAGGTCTGTGCTGCAGGTAACCATCTCAGAGCCCCCGTAGCACCCTGGTAGCTTTGCCTTTCCACGGACAGAACCAGGTGAAAATTCCTTATCAGACAAGTTCAAAATACTTTCTCTGACGTGACAGTCTCAGCACCCCATGAAATACCAGCCCAAGCCACAATCTTCGAATAGTAAGGAGTGATGATAACTCTGTTATTACAAACATGTTTAATAAATCACGCAGAGACGTATTAGTCTGAGGCCTGAACAGATATAAAACTCTCAATGAACAGCTGGCTCATCAATTGGGAGGCTTTTCCTTCATTTAAATGTGATGATTTTCAGCCCTGTAAAGAACTCCAAGTATGCAATGGGAAGTACATAAAGGGACCCATCATCTGACATTTTTAAATTATGCAGGTTTCAGATTCTCTGGCAATATAAAACCTTGGAGTTTTAGTAGAAGACGTGAAAGAAAATGCAAACCTTGAGTGTGAGGCTTTAATGGGAATAATTATGGCCACATCCGTAAAGGCAGTTGAGAGAAGATTAATAACAGTAGAATTTCCTGGGGAGAAAACCAATACGATGGAATGAACTGACCTTTGAGTGTGACGCTGTCAGAATACAGCAAGATAAAATAAGGCAGGTTCCAAATTCACAAACTCCAGAATAACATTTTGATCACCAATAACATAAATCTTTGGGTTTATGAATGCCCTCCTAAAATAAACTGTACAACTTTACCAGCTGGTATATTTAGTGATGAATCAACTGCTCTAATCTCATAAAATTATTCTCTGGTGTGCTGTTTGGCCCCGTATCTCTTCTTCTTTCCTCTTTTTGAGATGGAGCCCATCTGAATCTTTTTGAGAATGGCCATTTACAGCTCCTAAAGGTAGCAAATGCGACACAAGAGTCGCTCAGAGTTGGCTTTAACCAGAATAACTTACCCGACTGTGGCTGTCCTCAGGCCTGGGGCCCTGCAACCTCTACCAGGCTCTAGGAAAACTGGAATTAAGATCCTAAGAGGTCCTGCCTATCTGCTTTTTGCCCCAGGTAATACCAAAAGCCCAAGGTGCTATCTTACCCTAGGCCTTCAAACAAATGTGGACAAGCACCCCGTTGCAGTCACACATGAAACATTAAAAAAAAATTGCAGAGATGTTGAGATGAATTTAAAAATTGGTTCATTCTTCAATAATCACAAATGCATCAGTAATCACAGTAATGGTGCTAACAACACAAGACAACATGTCTTTCATCTAAGCTCAAAGCACTAGACAAGTAATGGTGTGGGCAGGGATCCCATCCCATGTAGCTTTATGGGAGAATCCACACGATTACAATAACATAATGATGCTATGATAACAATAATAATACCTTATGTTTACATAATGCCTATCTCTGGGAAACCTAAGGAGTTTAGAGATGCTAATCTAGTTAGACTCCAGGTCCCAGTCAGACAGGTAGGGGGCAGGTATTTTCAATTCAAAAGCTACTTAGGAAATGATGGGAATGCTAACATCTCCTACCTCCCTTCCTCCTAGGTATTTGCAAACATAAAGAAGAAAGATAGCTCAGATCGAAATCTTCTAACTACACGGAAGAACAATGATAATGGTAGAATATAATAACACTGCTTAGATCACTTTTCGTCTGATATACTTGTCTTTCAAATTATGGGTTGAATTTATGTCCTGTCTTCTTCCATGAGAGATTTTCTCACAGCTCCAATTCAGGGAAGAAATGTGGTTATGTTCTGTGGGAGAAAGGCATCCTTTCCTGCCAAAAAACTTTGCAGGTTCTCCAGCTATTCCTCCTAAGGCATAATTTCAACTTCCCTGGGGATAGTTCACTAAGCATTTCACTGGGATAGATCACAGAACCCGGTTCATTTTTTTACACCTACCTTTGGCTTTTGGAGACATTGAATTCAGAATATCAAAATTAAAATAATAATGATTATGAGACTGTAGTTTTGCCACAACTTGGGAGCAGCTCAGATGGAATAAAATAGCTAAATGTAAAGGAACTTCCTTAAAATGCTGTACATTATATAGATGATTCAGTGAAAGGAGAGGTTATACAGGACTCCTTCCCTTCCATTCATTACTAGCTACTTAAAAAAAAACAAACTTCATTTTAAAACAATCTCAAATATTAGATGGGAGCCGTAGCATTTATCCCAGTCTGTAATCATGTTGTTTACTTATTTGCTGGTTTATTATCCCCCCACTTGAAGATAAGCTCCATGAAGGCAAAAACCATGTCTGTCTTAGTCATTATTGTATCCTCATAATAGCAAGTGTTTAGTACATAGCAGATGCTAAACAAATATTGAAAATGGTTACACACGTACCTGGACTTCGCAATCAGCAAATCTGGGTTTGAATGAGGACTCCACTTTTGCAAACTTAGACAAATCTCTTAAACTCTTTGAGCCTCGGTTTTCACATCTGTAAAATGGGAATTGTATCTTTGAGGATTATCATGAGGATGAACTGAAATGATGGAGGTAAATTCATTAGCCTAAACACTTGATAGATACTAGCTATTACTATTACTTCTTTATTTTTTTGCTTTCAAAATCGAACATTAGTTTGACCCAATTTTTAAGACCAATGATATCTTTCTGAAATCTGTAGCTTCCCCTTCCTCCTCCCTGCCCAGCTTACCACTGAGAGGCATCATCTAATACAGACGTGCAGCTTTCTTCCCTGGCACTGTAGCCCACAGCACTGGCTTAAGGACAGAGAAGCAGCCTCAGAGCACCACCTCCCCATCCCCATTCCTGGGTCCTGGACAGTTTCTGTCTTGGTCTCTGTAACTTGTACCTAGGAGCTGCCACCTTTAACTCCCTGAGACCATCAGGACTCTGGGGAGGACCCGTATCTGATGTCTCCGATGTCTTGGTTCTACCCATATTTTTAGACCAGGCTAGGGGGCAAAGGAAGGAGCTTCCAATGACCCCTACTACCTGCTGCATGTGTCCCCCAAACTCACCCTCCTGTCCTAGATTGGCTGAATGGGAATGAGGTCATTTTAGGGTTGAGACAAAGAAGGAGAAGAGGCAGTGCCTTAAAAACCCATTGTGTGCCCCTGGCTGTAGACGGGAGAGGTTTGCCTAACACTCTCCCTCTTATTTTTCTCCCTTCCCCAAAACACAAATGCTTCTGGGTAAACACATTAGCTGGAGGCCTGGAAAGCAATCCTTGGAGTCCCAGAGAGAATGCAGATGAGGCAGGGTCTCTGCTTTGTCTCACAGGACTCTTTTGCTGTCAGTGTGGGGACACCCCGGGCAGTTTTCCAAACCTCGTGCATCTGTTTAACAAATCTGCTTCCAGCTGAGGGCTGTGAGGGATCTTGTTGAGTTTGCAAAAGAATAGGAGCTGGTGCCAACGAGGAGGCTTCTTGGGGGGAGGAGGGAGGCTCTTGGTCTCACCCCCATGGACCTGAATCGGAGGAAATAGGCCGAGTGCCTGGGAACACAGTTGTGATGCCAGGCCTCCTGCTCCGCTACTTATGGCTGCTTGACGCTTGCATGTTATTGAACCTCTCCAAACCTCAGTTTCCTCATCTGTAAAGGGGAGATACTAACTCCTTCTCACAAGATTGCTGTAAGGATTAAATGGGATGATATGTGTAAAATAACAGCACTGGTGCATCTTAAGTACAGAATCCATGCTGCCTGTGGCCGTTATTTGTAGGCTGTATCTGTAATAGCAAAAAAAAGAAACAGTACAGATGTCCACTGACGATGGACTGGCTAAGTGCTACGGTAAAGCCACACCGCAGTGACTGAGTATCATGCAACCACAAAATGAAATAAAGAACATTCTACAAACTGCTATGGAGTGATCTCTAGGATATATTGCTGAGGGAGAACGGCAAGGTAGAGGAAAGAGTGCTATTTATCACAGAAGGGGGGGTTTGCATTTTGTGTGCCTATTTTTATGGTTTTTAAAGCAACGGAAAGAGGAAATGAAAAACAGTTGGGGGATAAAAGCGGAGAGGAAATAGGACTCTATGTTCATGCCTTGGGTTCTCACTATAGGTTCTTCTGTTCTTCCTTCTAACTTGCTGCTGTTATCACCATCTTTTTCATCACCTTCGCAAGAAGGAACTTAGGCTTACAACCTTAGCAATTTTCGTACTTTGTATGTCGGGGTGGGCACCCACAGCTCTATGTTGCTGCCTGTAGCCCCATGAGGGATGGTGGCTGTCAATGGCAGTGAACTCATAGGTTTCCCTGTTGGAGCATAGCTGGTGGAGATAACTTCCCTCTCAGACTTTGCATTAATTATTTCTATCTGGCTCCTACTTTACTCTTCTCTACGTACCAGGCACATGCAAAATATTTCCTGTGGTCTGGCCAGGAGATGCCTTTAGCAGCCTCTAGTCCAGAGCAGGGGCCGACAAACTGTGGATTTAGGGCCAAATCTGGCCACCATTTTTGTATAACCTCCAAGCTAAGAATAATTTCTACATTTTTAAATGATTGAAGAAAAGACAAAATCATATTTCATGAGACATAAAAATTACATAAATTTTAAATGTCAGTGTCCATAAGTACAGTTTTATTGGAACACAGCCCCCATGCTCTTTCAGTTCTGCACTGTCTGTGGCTGCTTTCACACTACAAGGAGTTGAGCACTCATGTATAACCTGCAAAGCCTAAAATATTTACTTTACTCTGGTTCTGTACAGAAAACTTCTGCCTGTCCCCTCCACCACCTCCCTGAGTCCAGCACCCCAGAGAAGGTCTGGGTTTCAGATATGTTTGTTTTTTTCTAGGACCATCTCTAGGCCCGGCTCTGCATATCAAAAATGTGTAGAGGATGCTCTGTGTAGACTGGCTTTGTGTATCTATTGTATTTTTCAAGCTCATCCTTTCTTGCTTTTACTGATGAAGAAAAATTGGGTTAAATTTGAGGTCCTCCAGATATATTTCTAATCAATGATGGAGGGCCATGGACAATAAATAACTCTGGTCACTTGTAGGTGGTCCCACCTGTTTCTATTTTTATAGAAATGTTTGTCCCTCTCTTGATTACTCAGGGAAGAATAATCATCACCATCTTCTATCTTGCTGCTCTGGCCTAAAACTAGCATGGTGGGTGGACTGTTGGGTGGAAATGAACTTCATTT
Source organism: Avahi laniger (assembly GCA_963575035.1). Classification (NCBI taxonomy): domain Eukaryota; kingdom Metazoa; phylum Chordata; class Mammalia; order Primates; family Indriidae; genus Avahi; species Avahi laniger. Next base: position 57,298 of record CAUYSK010066855.1, read on the forward strand.
CATCTCGTGTTAATGCAGCCCACGCTGGGCTACTGCAGACCAATGGTTCTCAAGCTTTGTTGTCTGTAAGACTCACCTGGAGGGCTTGTAAATAACAGATTCTGCCTGGCCGCCCCTCCCCTCCACCCCCAACCCCCCGGCCCACCTCCAGATTCTGATTCGATAGGTCTAGGGTGGGGACCGTGATTTGTGCTTGTCACAGTTTCCCAGCTGGTGCTGATGCTTCTGCTCTGGGGACCACTGGGTCCATCTGATCTGAGCTCGGATGACATGCTGCCTCCCATAACAGAGGGGAGATTTTCACGGGAGAGATCTAGCCATTCACCTACCCTTCTATGTCTTGATTAATCTTCCTCCACTTGTACGGCTAATATAATTAGTTATTTGTGCAAAGAATTTACAACTTTAAAGAATGTAAAGTCTTAGTTGAGACGCCGCGACATATGCTTGCAAGGAAAAATAAACCACTATCTGCTGAGAAAGGCTCAATTTAAAAGTTGACAGCTGCTTTTAAATTTAGAGGTGGATTTGGTTAGTCACCTGGGAAATTTTATTTGTTTTAGGAAGAATCACTTTAATGACCCTTCTTAGTTATATAAATATAAGCCAAGTAGACACTTATCGTCCTGGAAAGAAAATATTATAGGACTTTTTTTTTTGTATGTTCACAAAGCACACCTCTTTCTGTATTCCTTGTTAGGAAGGTGGCAGAAGAGGAAAGGGGTGGACACATATGCCAGGACCCTGATTGCTTTTTGGGGGGAGGATCACTTTGTGGGGGAGGCTTCTGACCCAGCACCCGGGCGTAGCGTTCGTATTTTGGCAGCTGAAAGAGTGGGTGTGAATTAAGGAGTTAATAGCTATTAATAGCTTTAAAGCTAGATTAAAGCTGGCCTTTGTGGAGGCCTTAAGTGTCAGAGTAACTACAGAGCAGCATTCCTGGTGGGAAACTTCCCCTGCCTGATGGGCCCCACTACCCCGCACGAGGCTGGTTGGTGAGAGTTTATGGAGGTTGAGTACACCAGTCTGTTATCAACTTTTGACAGTGGTGCACTGTGTTTCTCTTTGAAGTGGAATTTGTGAATAGTTGTGCAGCTCGACAGCGTTTTTAAATTCTCTCTACTTAACAGCCCATCATGTCAAAGAAGACCAAGAGAATGTTGAAGGAAGAAAACAGATTTTTTAATGGGAATTGGGAATTGCAATATTATCTTGTTTTTGCTAAAGATAAGATAATTTGCTTGTTTTGTGATACAGCAATAGCAACATTAAAGAAGTCCACTGCTCATCAGCATTATAACACTCATAAGGACCACAAATATTTTAAACTGGAGAGGCGCAAAAGGTTGTATCCCAGAAATGAAAAGATGAAAAGCAAAGCCAAAGACAATTCTTTCAAGCAGCAATAAGACCTGGAAATAATGCCACTGAAGCAACTTATAAAGTAGCTTGTGTACTTGAGAAAAAAGGGAAGCCATTCAGTGATGTAGAAATTGTGAAAGAATGCACTGTCAAAGTTGTATGTGCTTAGACTTCTATAAAGTTTTAAAGGACAAACAAATGCCTCTTTAAAGAACCATAACTCACCAGCAGCATGAATGACCCTTCAACTTAACAGAACAACTTCATGCAATACTTCAAAAGGAAAATATATATTATTCAATTGCTTTGGATGAATCAACCGATACTACTGACTTGGTGCAGGTTTTATACTTCATTCAGGTCATAACAGAATACTTCCTTTGCTACGAAGAGTTATTCGCTTGGGCACTCTTGTAAACAGAACATGGGGAATAGATATCTTCAACAACTTTCAAGATAAACGTCGTGAAGTTGGACTGAATTTGGTAAATTTAGTGAGTTGTATGTACCGATGGTGCACCTTCCATGACAGGAAAACATGAAGATTTTATTGCACTGGTAAAAAATAAAAAGTATCAACAGATCGAGATGTTCTCATGCCTTTTCATTGTATCTTACATTAGCAAAATCTCCCAGCTAAAGCTACTATTTTAAGTAACACTTGGCAACAAATTATAAGTATTATTAATTATATTCATGCAAATGCAACACGGCATCATCAGTTTTATAACATGCTAAAGTTGAACAATGAGGTATTCAGTGTGAATTTGCCCTAGCATTCGAAAGTGTGTTGACTAATTGCAGAGACAGATGTTAGCTAAAATTTTAGCTCTGTGAGAACAGATAGTTAAATTTCGTGTAGAACAGAATCAGCAATGTGAATTATTGAAAGAAGATTTCTATTAGGAAAGCATTTCCATGTGATAGCATGTCAAATCAAAATGACTTGCATATTTCTTTGCAAGGTAAAACTAAGTCTGTGATATGTGGCAAAAAATTCAAGCATTTTGAAAAAAGATTTCTTTTTTCAAAACACTCCTTCAAAAGGAAATTTTGGATGAACATTTTCTGCACTTAGCAAAAGTCACTGATGGGCAGGATGATAAATGCAAATCATTTGAAGAATATGCAGCTGTTACAGGCCTATTAATTGGAGAACACAATGAAAAGTTCACTGACTTTGAGAATCATGACATCACACTCAAATTAGCGTTTCAGACTCACCTAGTTGATATCACCAAGGCACCTACTGACATTTTAAAATCAATGTTTGGTGCTAAGAAAGATTCAGTTGAAACATGGAAAAATGCAATAGAACACTCACGCCTTCAGCGACATGCCCGAAAAATGCTTTCTTGCTTTTCAACCACTTATTGCTGTGAATCTGCATTCTCCTACCTAACTCAAATCAAGACACCCTTAAGGTCACAAATGACTGATACCCATCTAGATGATCAACTGAAACTGAGGATGTCCATGATGCAACCAAATATTCAAATCCTTTCCAACAAAAAACAGACACAATGAAATCATTAAAAGATTAGTTATCTTTTGAAATTAACAAATAGTTTTCATTTTTTAAAATTATTAAGTACATAGTAGTTAGGTTTTTACAAAATAATGTACATTTTAAGTATATCTAATTGAAGTTCCTTGAATGTGGCCTTATTTGATTACATCTAAATTAATGTGGTCTTTCAACATGAAAAGATCCTCCAACCCTGTCCTAGAAGATGTTGCAGCAAGGAGTGAGTCATCATAGCATTTGTGGGGACCACTTGATTTCAGCTGGTATCAGATGACCCTGACAGTCTATGGCACCAGAAAACAAGGAGCCCATTTTGGTTGAGTCATACCAGTTGAAGTGATATGTGTTAATCTTATCTCCGTATGAGCATAAGATAGATGGATGTTAGATAGATAGATAGATGGATGAATAGACAGAGAGATGGGACAGGAGTTTGAGGAAATGGAGAAATTGGAAGTTTCTCCATATATTTTGAATGGTTTTACTGATTATATGAAAAATGTCATTTTTGGACAATGTATTTGATTTGGGGAAATATCAAAACATACAGAATTACATGCATAAATACGTTGGATAACCAATGTGACTAAACCTTTTTTATTGGGAGGGAATGAAAACCAATGCTTAAAGTAACAAGCCTGATTTTCACATCTCAGAAATGTACACAGATGGCAAATTCAAAAGAGAAGATTTATCTGAAAAGTTTTAATCAGTGGGGAATATCTTTGAAGTAAAACTGTGATTTACTTTTAAGGCTACTTATTCAAAGTTTGTTTTGTCATTGTTTTGAAATTTGGTAAAATAAAGAGAAGGGATTCAACCTTTATCCCGCCTTTGTATATTTAGTCTACGTACCTTATAATAACTAAACAACTGATGGGGAAAGGTTTTTCATTATAGGAGAATTTCAAATAATATATGAAGACAAAAGGATATAATTAGAATATGAAAATTTTCTGAACTCCTAATAAATTAGCAAATCCAGGCAACAGTCATCAATGGTTGATGATAATATCAAAAAAGAGAGAGACCAGACATTATGTGCCTCCCAAAGGAAATACACACCACTGCCAGAAACTCAACCTAGACTATGATCAAGCCTTTAGCTCCAACTCCCAATTTAGTATATAAACAGCAGAACACAATACCACCACAGTGACCAGTCAGCGAAACCCAGATTGTGGAAAATTCTACTGGACAAACCATCCAGTTACTCCAAATTAATCGCAAAGGGGGGAGAAAACTCACCAAAAACAAAAACCAGAGGGAGAGGGAACTTAAAAATTAAATGAGACTTTAAAGACGTTTCATCAATTACAATGTATGGACTTCATTGCATTTTGGTTCAAATAAAGAAACAGCAAAAATATTAATAAGTTATAAGACAATCAGGAAACTTTGAATACTGACTGGATAATTAATGATGATAAAAAATTATTGTAATATTTTACC
>CAUYSK010066859.1:0-66921 GCA_963575035.1 Avahi laniger
AGCCTGGTTTGGAGAGCTGCCAGGAATCCATGCAGCTGCATCGCCCCAGATTAGGAGCACAAGGTGTGCACTCCTCACCCCCCACCCGCCCCCTGTGAGCCAAGGTGTTGCAGTACGGTGCCATCTTGTGACCAGAGCCCCCTGTGGTGTGTGCACTGCTCTGGGGGCCGGTAGCCATCACACATCTCCAGCACTGGAGCTCCATCTTTATTATGCTAAGCCCACACAGATGGCTGAATGCCACAGTACCAGCTGCATGGCCCTAGGGCCCAGGATTGATTGTGACTCTGGTCCTGCATAGCAGCGAAACCAACCCTGACTGCTTGTACTCCCAGCTGAAGGAACAGTCTGCCAGTCTCACTCAGGGCAAACTCACCCTTGAGCTGGCCAAACCACTGTGCACCCTCCCCAAAGCAGGAGAGGCCCCTGGGGCCTTCAAGCATGACATATCCCTAAGCCAGTAGAGTGGCTAACACTAAGCTCAGGACCTGAGAAAAAGCCCCACAGTGCTGCCATACTCTGTAGACACACCCCTGGCCTTCCCAGTGGTCCTGTGCCCCCAGTAATGGTCTAAGGCACGCCCCTAGACCAGCTAAGCAGCCAAGAGGCCACATCGTGGACTTGAGAAACAGCCCCATGAGCCAACCCTGGCAGACATGGTCCAGGCCAGCTGGGCCAGCTGAGAAGCCTTGTAGCTGTGTCCTAAGTCAGAGAAACAGTCTCATAGGCCACCCCCAGCAGACACACCCCCAGCCTAGCCAAGCAATCATGCAGCTGTGTCCTGGGCCTGAGGAACAGCCCCATTGGTTGTTACCAGCAGACACATACCCAGGCCAGCCAAGCATTCACGTGCCTACATGCCAGGCCTGAGAAATAGTCCCACAGGGACTCATGGACATGCCCCAGGCCAACTGAGCAGCCTTGCACCCATGTCCCAGGCCTGAGAAACAACCCCATGGGCCACTGCTGGTAGACACATCTCCAGGCTGGCCAAACAGCTGTGCTACTGCCACCTGAGACTGAGAAACAGCCCTGCAGGCCACTCCTGGCAAACATGACCCCAGACCAGTTGAGCAACTGCATACTTGGGCTCCTGGCCAGAGTAACAGCCCTGTGACCCAAACCTCAGTAAGCCAGACCCCAATATAACAACTATAAATATATGTGCACCCAACACAAGAGCACCCAGATATATAAAACAAATATTATTAGATCTAAAGGAAGAGACAGACCACAATACAAGAATAGTTGGGGACTTTAACACTCCAGTCTCAGCATTGGACAGATCATCTAGACAGAAACTCAACAAAGAAATGTTGGATTTAAACTATGCCATAGATCAAATGGATCTAATAGATATTTATAGAACATTTCACTCAATGACTACAGAATACACATTCTTTTCATCATCACATGGAACATTCTCCAGGATTGACCATATATCAGGACACAAGACAAGTCTCAAAAAATCTTTACAAATGGAAATCATATCAAATATCTTATCTAATCACAATGGAATCAAACTAGACATGAACAAAGAGGAACATTCAAAGCTATACAAATATATAGAAATGAAGCAACATGCTCCTGAACAAACAATGGGTGAGGAAAGAAATTAAGAATGACATTTTAAAATTCTTTGAAACAAATGAAAACAGAAACACAACACACCAAAACTTAAGGGACACAGCAGCAAAAACAGTATTAAGAGACAAGTTTATAATAATAAATGCCTACAACAAAAAACTAGGAAAATTTTAAATAAACTACCTAACAATGAATGCATGTCAAGGAACTAGAAAAGCAAGAAGAAACAAAATTAGTAGAAGGAAAAAAAAAAGCATAAAGATCAGAGAAGAAATAAAAAAATTGTGACCAAAAAAGTACAAAAGATCAATGAAACAAAAAGTTGAATTTTTTTCAAAAGATATAAAAAATTGACAAATCATTAGCTGGACTAAGAAAAAAAGAGAAGACCTGAATAAATAAAATCAGAAACAATAAAGGAGACTTCACAAAGGATACCACAGAAATACAAAGGATCACCGCAGACTACTATGAACAACTATACATCAATAAATTTAAAAAACCCAGAAGAAACTGTTAAATTTCTGGATGCACACAACCTATCAAAATTGAACCAGAACGAAATGGAAATCTGAACAGATCAATAACAAGTGATGAAACTGAATCAGTAATATAAACTCTTCCAACAAAGAAAAGTCCAGGACTGGATGGATTCACTGCTGAATTTTAGCAACCTTTTTTTTTTTTTTTTCAGAAGTCTTCCTTTTTATTTCAATAGATTAGGGGATACAAGTGGTTTTTTTGTTACTTGAATGAATTGTATAATTAAGTCTGAGCTTTTAGTGTACCCATCACTCAGATAGTGTACCTTGTACCCAATAGGTAATTTTTCATTCCTTTTCTCCCTCCTAACCTTCTTCTTCTGAGTCTCCAATGTTTATTATGTCACTGTATATGACCATGCATGCCTGTAGCTTAGCTCCCACTTATAAATGAGAACATGCAGTATTTGGTTTTCCCTTCCTAAGTTACTTAACTTAGGATAATGGCCTCCAGTTCCATTTAAGTTGCTGAAAAAAACATTATTTCATTCTTTCTTATGGCTGACTAGTATTCCATGGTGTGCATGTGTGTATATATACATTTTCTTATCCACTCCTTTGTTGATAGGCACTTAGGTTGATTCCATATCTTTGCAATTATGAATTGTGCTGCTATAAACATACAAGTGAAGGTGTTTTTTTTGACGTAATGACTTCTTTTCTTTTATCTTTGGGTAGATACTCAGTAGCAGGATTGCTGGATCAAATGGTGGATCTACTTTTAATTCTTTGAAAAATCTCTATACTGTTTTCCATAGAGGTTGTACTAACTTACATTCCCACAACAAGAAATAATACCAATTATTCTCAAACTACAAAAAATTGAAGTAGAGGAAAATGTTCCTGACTCACTCTATGAGGCCAGCATAACCCTAATATCAAAATTATACAAGGACACAACAAAAAAGGAATCTACAGGCCAATATCCCTGATGAACATAGACATAAAAGTCCTCCAAAAAATACTAACAAACCAAAACTAACAATACATTGAAAAGACAATATACCATGATCAAGTGGAATTTATCCCAGGAATGTAAGGATGGGTCAACATATGCAAATTAATAAACATCATACATCACATCTATAGAATAAAAGACAAAAACCATGTTATCATCTCAATACACACAGAAAAAACTTTTGATAAAATTCACCATCTCTTCATGATAAAAATTATTAATAAATTAGGTATAGAAAGAAAGTACTTCAACATAATAAAGGCCATATATGACAAACCCAGAGCTAACATCTTGCTGAATAGGGAAAAGCTGAAAGTTTTTCCTCTAACTACTGGATTAAGATAAGGATGTCCACTCTTATTCAGCATAGTACTGGAAGTCCTAGCCAGGGTAGTTAGGCAAGAGAAAGAAATAAAGGGCATCTAAATTGGAAAAGAGGAAGTCAAATTGTCCCTGTTTGCAGATGACATGATCTTATATACAGAAAAACCTAAATCTGTACCAAAAAACTCTTAGAACTGATAAATGATTACAGTTGCAGGATAAAAAATTAATATACAAAAATCAGTAGCTTTTCTGTCCATGAACAACAAACTAGCTGAAAAAGAAATCAAGAAGGCAATCCTATCTGTAATAGCTCCACACAAAAATAAAATACCTAGGAATAAATTTAACCAAGGAGGTGAAAGTTCTCTAAAGGAAAATTACAAAACATTGATGAAAGGAATTGAAGAGGATGCAAACAAATGGAAGACATTCCATGCTCATAGATTGAAAGAAGTAATATTGTAAGATGATAATACTACCTAAAGCAATCTACAGATTCAATGCAATCCCTATCAAAATGCCAATGACACTTCTCAAAAAATAGAAAAAATCCTAAAATTTGTCTGAAACCACAAAAGGCTCTGAATAGCCAAAGCAATCCTGAGCAAAAATGAACAAAACTGTAGGTACTAGTTATTAGTACCTCTGATAATAATAAATTGAGATATTAACAGAGCTCAAAATATAAAACAAAGCTATAGTAACTAAAACAGCATGCTACTGGCATAAAAATAGACACATAGACCACTGGAACAGAATAGAGAACACAGAAATTAATCCACCTCTCTATAGGCAACTGATTTTCAACAAAGGTGCCAAGAACATACATTAAGGAAAGAACAGTTCCTTCAATAAACGGTACTGGGAAAACTGGATATCCACATGCAGAAAAATGAAACTAGACCCCCACCTCTCAGTCTATACAAAAATCAACTCAAAATGGACAGAAGACCTAAATGTAAGAGCCGAAATGATAAAAGTACTAGAAGAAAACATAGGGGAAATTCTTCAGGACATTGGTGTGGGGAAAGATTTTATGCATAAAACCTCAAAATCATAGGCAATGAAAACAAAAATAAACAAATGGAACTATATCAAATTAAAGAGGTATGCACAGAAAAAGAAATAACCAACAGAGTGAGAAGACAACCTACGTAAGGGGAGAAAATATTTGCTATTCATCCAACAGGGGATTAATACCCAGAATATACAAGAACTCAAATATCTCAATAGCAAAAATACAAACAATTCAATTAAAAAATGGGCATATATTCTGAACAGATATTTCTCAAAAACTGACATACAAAAGGACAACAAATATATGAAAAAAAATTCTCAACATCGCCAATCATTAGGGAGATACAAATCAAACCACAAGGAGATGTATCTCACCCCGGTCAGAATGGCTATTGTCAAAAAGACAAAAAATAACATGCTGATGAGGATGTGGAGAAAAAGTGAACGCTATGCACTGTCGGTGGAAATGTAAACTAGCACAGCCACTGTAGAGAACAATATGATGTTTCTGCAAAAAAGTGCAAATAGAACTACCCTATGGTCCAGAAATCCCACTACTGAGAATTTATCCAAAAGAAAATAAATCATTATATCAGGGAGACATCTGCACCCCTCTGTTTATTGCAGCACTATTCACAGTAGCCAAAATATAGCATCAACCTAGGTGTCCAACAACAGATGGACGGATAACGACAACGTGGTACGTATACACAGTGGAATACTATTCAGCCATAGAAAAAGAATTAAAGCCTGTCATTCACAGCGGCGTGGATGAGACTGGAGGACGTTGAGTTGAGTGAAATAGCCAGGACGGAAAGTTAAACACCACATGTTCTCGCTTGTATGGGGAAGCTAAAAAAAAAAGTCGATCTCATAGAAGTAAAAAGTAGAACGAAGGACACTGGAGGATGGGAAGGGTAGGGGTAAAGGAGGGAGAGGGAGGGACTTGTTAAAGGATCCCAAACAACAGCTGGATAGGACGAATAAGTTCTAGTGTTCTGCACTACTATAGGAGAACTATAGTCATGATACATGTCATCTTTGTTAACGAAACAAATAATGAGTTCTATAATTTGGAAAAGGAGAGCTTTATTTATCATAAAGGGTTTGTGGCCCGCAGTGGCCATTCTGGCAGGCTGGGAACAGGGCTCCTGGTCGCAAGCCAGGAACATGCGCTTTGAGGGAGGGACAAAGGGAACAGGATTTTATACTGAATGGGGTGGCTAACCACACACATTTAACAGGCTGTAGGAGGAGTCATACATATTTACGAAAAGAGAGCTGTGCGCCTGTGCAGTGGGGCTTTCTGTCCTTTCGTGGGGTCCAAGTTTAAAAATGGCCACCCCCTCTGTCAAAAAGGACACAAAAACCCTCTCTGTGCATGTTCTATAGATCGTTTAAAACAACTTCATGGTTGGTGGTCTTTTATCAGGAAAGAACGCTGGTCCGTCGTCCCTCAGGAAATAAAACCTGATGGCCGATACCAAGAGAGGGGTACAATGATACGTGTCTGACTTCCCATCCTGTCATGGCTGCGAACTCAGTTTCGAGATTTCTGTGTGGTCCCCTTGGCTGAGAGGGGTCCGTTCAGTCAGCAGGGAATTAGGATTTTATTTTTAGTTCACATATAGTTTCAAATAGCTGGAAGGAGGATATTGAACATTCATTCTAAACACAACAAAATGATAAATGTTTGAGATAATGGATATGCTAATTACCCTGATCTGATCACTATACATTATATGTATCAAAATATCATTACGTACCTCGTAAATATGTACAATTATTGTTTGTCAACTTAAAAAATTAAATTAAAAAATGCAGATACCCAAGACCAGGGGTGGGGAACCTTTTCATGCTGGAAGGCTGCATTAATTTAGTTGTAATCAAATAAGGTTGCATTCAAGAAACTTCAATCAGATATACTTAAAAATGTGCATTATTTCATAAAAATCTAACTACTGTATGTAATAATTTTAAAAAATGTAAACTATTTTTTAATTTTAAAATTAACTAAACTTTTAATGACTTCGTTGTGTCTGCTTTTTGTTGGAAAGCATTTGGATATTTGGTTGCATCAAGGAGGTCCGTAATGTCAGTTGATCCTCTAGATGGGTATGAGTCATTTGTGACCTTAAGGGCGTCTTGGTTTGGTTTGGGTAGGAGAATGCAGATTCGCAGCAATAAGTGGTTAAAAAGCAAGAAAGCATTTTTCTGGCATTTTGCCGAAGGCCTGGATATTCTACTGCATTTTTCCATATTTCAGTTGGATCTTTCTTAGCATCCAAAAATGACTTTAAAATGTCATCTACTGAGAGCTCAATCAATTCTATCTGTAGTTCTTTAGGTGCCTTGGTGATATCTGCTAGGGGAGGCTGAAATGCTAATTTGAGTGTGATGTCATGATTCTCAGAGTCAGTGAACCTTTCACTGTATTCTCCAATTATTAATAATAGGTCTATAACAGCTGTGTATTTTTCAAATGATTTGCATATATCATCCTGCTCATCAATAACCTTTGCTAACTGGGGAAAATGTTCATCTGAAATTTCCTTTTGAAGAAGTGTTTTGAAAAAACATAACCTCTTTCAAAATGCTTGGATTTTTTGCTACATATCGTATATAGACTTAGTTTTGTCTTGCAATATTGAAGTCCTATTGGTTTGACATGATATCACACAGAAATGCTGCATTCCTACAGAAATCTTCTTTCAATAATTCACATTGCTGGTTCTGTTCTTCATAAAATTTAACTTTCTGTTCTCACAGAGATAAAATTTTGGCTGACACCTATCCCTGTGAAAGCTAATGCACTTTGGAATGATATGGCAAATCCACACTGAATACCTCGTTGTTCAACTTTCACATGTTATGAAATTGAGGATGCCATGTTGCAGCTGCATGAATATAGTTAACAATGCTTATAACTTGTTGCAAAGTGTAACTTAAAATAGTAGCTTTAGCATAGAGATTTTGCTGATGCAAGATACGATGAAAAGAAATGAGAGCATCTGGATCTGTTAATATGTTTTTTATCTGTGCCATAAACCCATCGTGTTTTCCTGTCATGGAAGGTGCACTGTCTGTATGTACACTCACTAAATTTACCAAATTCAGTCCAACTTCACAACATTTATCTTGAAAGTTGTTGAAGATATCTATTCCCCATGTTCTGTTCGCAAGAGTACTCGAAGTGAATAACTCTTTGTAACAAAGAAAATCTTCTGTTAGGACCCAAATGGGGTACGAAACCTGTGCCAAGTCAGTAGTACCAGTTGATTTATCCAAAGCGATTGAATAATATATATATTTTCCTTTTGAAGTATTGCATGAAGTTGTTCTGTTAAGCTGAAGCCTAATTCATGCTGCCGATCAGTTATGGTTCTCCTCGAAAGAGGCAGTTGTTTGTACTTTGAAACATCATCAGGGTCTAAGCATCCCACAACTTCGACAATGCGTTCTTTCATGATTTCTACATCACTGAATGGCTTCCTCTTTTCCCCCCAAGTATGTAAGCTATTTTATACGTTGCTTCAGTGGCATTATTTCCAAGTCTTATTGTTGCTAGAAAGAATTGTCATTGCTTTTGTTTTTCATCTTTTAATTTCTACAATATAATCTTTCATGCCTCTCCCTCTAATTTAAAATACTTGTGGTCCTTATGAGTGTTATAATGCTGATGAGCATTGAATTTGTTTAATATTGAAACTGCAGTATCACAAAGCAAGCAAATCATCTTATCTTTAGCAGAAACAAGATAATATTGCAATTTCCAATCCTCATTAAATAATTTATCTTCTTCCTTCAGCATTCTCTCGATCTTCTTTGACATGATGGGACATGATGACATTAAGGAGACAGAATTAAACAATACTCTTGAGCTGTGCAACTATTTACAAATCCCACTTCAAACAGGAACACAGTGCACTGTTGGCAAAAGCTGATAGCAGACTGGCGTAGTAGACCCCCACAAACTCTCGCCAACCAGCCGCTTGCAGTAGAGGCACCAGTCAGGCAGGGGAAGTTAGAACTAAATCACGAGTATAGCAGCCGTCAATTTAGCCCTTATGGCTTGCTAATATTCTAATTATTCCAGTCAATCTGGGAGAATTATTTTGTTGAAACTTGTTTTATTCTTTGGTATTTTAAATATGTTCATTTTAAAAATAAAATGAGAATATAAAAGATGAAGAAAAATGTACTAATGTTAATAAAAATAAAAGGATTTGTTCTGAAAAATTTGGATTCAGTCAAAGGCTACACTTAAGGAGCAAGAAGGCCACATGTGGCCTCAACACAGAGTCCCCTCCCCTGCCCAAGACCCATCAGAAACCTAGCAAGTCAAAATCTCTGGGAATGGGACAAGGGCATTTTAAAGTTGCATAGGTGAGTCTAAGGCCCACTCTGGTGAAGATCCACTAAGGGAAGCATCAGGGCAGTTTACTGCACTGGTCAGGCCGCAGTGAGGTAGGAGGCCGGCCAGGTGTGCCGTCCCTTTGCAGGGCTCCTGGAGCACAGCTGTCTCCTCGCACTGGCAGCACCCAGACCCTCCCGGATTGCACTGATGGCGCCTGTCTCCGACTATTCTCTCCAACAGAACCATGAGCAACCTGAGTGCAGTGACAGTGTCTTGTCCCCTTCTATGTCTCCAGCAGCACCTTGCACAGCTCTGGGTCCACCAAGGGAGCTCAGTGAGCACTTGCCAATTGAGTTCAGTGAGCCAAGAAATGAGGGGCCACAAGAAAACAGAGAGGGACAAGTGGGAAGTCCCCATTTCCTTATTCTTCCAGCAGTGGGACATAGCTGACAAAGTGTATTATTCTCAAAAGGCTGTTATTTTGAATCAAAAAGGGAGACTTGGAAAATACATATTTACAAATGTCCCTCTTTTAGTGTGAAAGGTTGCCATGGAGACCTGTGACTGCTACACCAATTTCTCGCTTAAGAGCATGACAGGGCCTCTTGTATTAAGCCAGGTAGACCGCTGGGCTTGTGCTGCTGCAGCTGCTGAGGCTTGGTGGCACCTGCAGGTGCCTGGGGACAAAGGGAGAGAATTCCCTCAACACGGAAGCTCTTCCAGCACTAAGGATGCTGCGTTCTCTTTCAAAATGGGTAATTAGGCAAAGCAAGCAGCATCTGCCTCCCTGAGATCAAATCCTCTTCATTTCAAAGCCTTCACATATGTCAGCCACCCCAACCCCAATCTGGCTCTGGCTGGCAGGACTTGGCCGTCAGAGCACACAGACTCAGTTCATCCCCCGGATTCCAGACATACGGGGGAGCTCCAAGGCCTTTATCCAGTGCCATGTCTGCTCAGAGAAACAACCCAATTACCAGGACCACTGGCATTACTGCTGCTTTGCAGGAGACATCTGGGATACTAGCAATTGCATATCTAATTGCATGGAGTCCTTTCCTAACGGGGGAGACCTACACCAAACTCCACCTGACTGCATTTTCTCACTCATGTGCCAAAAACAAAACAATACTGTGGTTCAGGGACGGTATCAAGGAAGAAAATAGTGCTCTGCATTCCATAAGCACATTTCAGGGCAGATGGCAGAGTCCTTGAACAAGCCCTGACTGGCGATGTGAATGAAGGTGAGTCTCACCTAGTGCTGTGTCATTTGACTGGCTGTAATGCAAGTTTCTCCAGGATAAAGACTGGGGTCTTTTATTTTGCTTTGGTTTCATATAAAAAATGGATTGGTTGGTACCCTTGGTGAATATCCCTCAGACCCTGACTCAATGTCTTCCCTTCTGAGATTGTGAACTGGAATCTCAGTGTCTTCGAGGATGTGACATCTCCCCATCTGTCCCCAAAATGTTCCTCTGCTATCAAAGAGTGTACACGTTTTTGGGACACAGTGGGATACAGCTAAGCAACTATCCCAGAGACTGTGCTCTCAGGTTCTATTAATGCGTATTCTTGAAACGTTATACAAAAGCTTTTCCTCTTTCCTTCCAAAGCAGAAATTAAAGTAGATTAAGAGGTGCGTGGGTTGAAGACTAGCGTGAAACACTGAATTGATCCAAAGAGACACACGGGAAAAGCCGGGAAAGAAGTCTTAGCTCTAACCACTCCCCACCCTACCTCCCACTTACCCCAGTGGATCTTCTAATCCAGCTTGAGGATTTTGTGACAACAAAGCCCCAAACTTTGCTGAGGAGAACACTATTCCTCACTGGAGCTTCTTCAAAGGCGCTCGTCCCGTGTGGTTGGGAACTGCGGACTAGTCGAGCACTTTCTCAGTTAGGGAGACACGAAAGAAGAGGGTACAAGGCGAGCTTCCATGCAGATGGCACTGCCACGGAACTCTTCACAGAATTTAGGATAGAGTAAGGCAAATTCAAATAAAATAAGCCAAGGCTCAGGGCAGAAAGCAGATCATGATACTCAGGAACGTGACCTTAGACGGGGCCACGTGGAAGCACCTTCGCATGGCGGCCGTGGCGATGAGCACTGGCCCCACGCATGCTCACTGGGTGCAGAGGCTTTGCCCTCACTGCGCCCAACTTCCCGCTTCCCAGAAGGTTGCTCTTCCCCATCAGCACTTTCTAATAATGTCCCCGATTAGCCAACAATTAATTTTCCAAAATGGCAGCCATTCTGGTTGACTCAAGGCAACAAACTACCAGGAAACTCCTTTGTACTCTGTGTCCACTGCTAACTCAGGTCCCACTGGTGGTGTCCTGCTCATGGCCTGATGGATCTGGCTACTGTCTCGAGTGTGAGGGGAGGTGGGTTGGGGGCTGGGGTGCTCAGCACAGGGTGCAGGGACCACAAGAACTCTGGGGGCTGATGGACATGGAGTCGGGTCTGAGCCCCACCACCTGCCACCTGTGTGACAAGCACAGGAGAACAGCAATAGTTCCTGTTTCACAGGGTTCTTGGGAAGATTCAACAAGATACCGCATGTTTGAGGGTTAGCACAGTTCCTTGCCCATGCTAATATACTATTACTGTTAATAATAACACTTTTGGTTTTCCGAGACACAGAATTTGATTAATCAAAATTTGTTGGCCAGGCGCAGTAGCTCATGCCTGGAATCCTAGCACTCTGGGAAGCTGAAGCAGGAGGATTGCTTGTGGTCAGGAGTTGAAGACAATCCTGAGCAAGAGCAAGCCCCCGTCTCTACAAAAAATAGAAAACTTAGCTGGGCATGGTGGTGCATGCCTGTAGTCCCAATTACCCAGGAGGCTGAGGCAGGAGGATTGCTTGAGCCCAGGAGTTTAAGGTTGCAGTGAGCTACGATGATGCTACTGCACTCTACCGGGGCAACGGAGTGAGACCTTGTCTCAAAAAGAAAAAAAAAAATTGTCATTGGCAGTACACTGTCACCAGTGCTCCTTCCCTCCCCTCACTCCTGTCCCCATCCCAGAATGTCCATTTTTATCCACCAGATTTATTTATTCCCTTGTTTTGTTTTCTGTGGCTGCTGCTTTATCACATACATATTCACCTAAACAATATATTACTTAGTTTTATTTTGTTTTTGAACTTTATAAAAAAAGTATCATGGTCTGTGTAGTTTTCTGGGACTTGCCTTCTTCACCAGATGTTACCAACCATTGTTACACCGACGTTACCCACATTCAGTCAAGTGGATGAATTTAACTCTAGTTCATTTGTTTTCCATTTTTGCATAACATCCTGACATGTAAATATAGTACTATGCATACTTTTCCCTATTCATGGGCATTTGGGGTTTCTTTTTAAATAAATAGCTTTATTGAGATATAATTCATATACTGTGCAAGGCACCTATTTAAAGTGTACAATTCAATGGTTGTAACCACGATGACAATCAGAACATTTACATCAGCCCAAGAAGAAATCTCATGTATCTATTAGCAGTTACTCCCGACTTCTCCCCCTTTCCTCCAGCCCCTAACAACCTACTTCCTGTCTAATCTGCTTTCTGTCTCTATAGATTTGTCTGTTCTAGACATTTCATATAAATGGAATCATGCAACATGTGGCGTTTTGTGACTGGCTTCTTTCACTCAGTGTAACATTTTCAAGGTTCATCCGTGTTGTCGGATGTATTAATACTTACCTTTATTGCCAAATAACCTCCCACATTTTGTTTATCCATTAGTTTGTGGACATTTGGGATTTTTTTGTAGTTTTTTGCTCTTACTAACAGTGTTATCAGGGGCATCCTACCACATTATTCCCAGGGCACATGTGCAAGAGTTTCTCTAGAGTATATTCTGGGAGCCGTTGAAATATAAAAAGGGCAAATGATCAACCCTGCTAGATAATGCCAACTTGCTTCCCCAAACACTTTCACAATTTACACTCCCATCAGCAAAATAAGACATACCACTGGCCTACATTCTTGCTAATATTTGGCATGGCCAGAATTTCTAGTTTTTGTACAGGTTGCTTACTTTTTTTTTCCAGCCGTCAAATCACTGTTCTGCACTTGACCCATTGCCTCATAATGAGATTCTAATGGAGATCGGGCAGAAACGGCCGCTTGCCTGATGGCTGCTTCTGTAATTAGCAGCTCTTCTCTGTAATAATAGCTCTAGCTTTTGTGTCCTGACCCAGAATTCTGATGTTACTGTTTATAGTAATCTTTTTCCTTTCCAGATGTTCCATCTACTGCCTGGTCCCAGAGTCCCCAGTTCCGCCTGTTCCCAGGCACAGCAGAGACACAGTTGTCTTGCATTCTTGGTCCTAGACACCCCCTTGGCACCCCCTACACACACACACACACACACACACACACACACACGCACACACGCACACACGCACACACGCGTGCGCACACACACACATGCACACACACGCACACACGCACATGGACACATTCGTATCCTGGGCCTCCAGGCCCATCCAGGCAGGAGAATGCCAGCATGCAGGAAGCCGCTTCAGTGGCTTCTAACCCAGAGAGAAATCCTCTCTCTTCATCAGAACGGCTCATCCTGTGACTGCCGGGAAATGAGGCACTCTCCGGGGTTGCTGTTCCACCGTCCACCAATTTCCGGACCATCAGATTCAAGCTATGGTGAATGTGGCTGTAATTCCCATGCATCGAATTCTCTCCAGAATCTCATTTTATTTACTTACTGTCTTTGCCATTAATTAAATTTCGATAGCATTTTCCCTCCAGAGGGCTCTACAAATAACTTCTACAATAAACACTTCATAAAAAGACTAACTCTGAAAGTCAGTAGAGACAAAAGAATCAGAAGAGAGAGCACAAGGAACAAAAGAACTTGGGGTGGGGGTGAGATTTTAGGATGGCGGTGGACAAGGAGATACCTGTCCAGATGTCCCTGGAGAAGGGACATGTGGTCAGCAGACCCCTCCAGCTCTCAGCACCTTCAGCGTGGGCCCAGCCACAGAGGGTCACCTGGCCTGTGAAAGCTTCTGTAAAGGTAGCACAGCTTTCTCAGTTTGTGGTGATCCACTGGAGACTTGTAAGTGTGTGGTGAATTAATGGGACTTCAGAGCAAACACATCAATATTTGAAAATACTGATGATGAATTGCCTCTTTTTAAGAAAATTTGCTTTCACATGTAAGCTGGGAAAATCACTGGGAAAACTGGAAAAAGATTACAATTGTGTGGCTTTTTGGATGCTAGCACTTGCATTATCAATTACATGTGTCTTGTTCACAATGTCTTTTTACTAAAAATCCAACCAAAAAACCAGAGAAATCTCAGTTATGAAAAAAAAAATCACCCAGAAAAGTTAATAATTTTATTGGGAAGGTAAGTCCCTCCATTTAAAGCAATTAGAAAATTCAAGAAAATAAGTGGCTAAGGGCAAAAGCCGTTCCGAGAAAGTGGCGGCGGGTACGGGATGCCGTGGGAGTGTGCGAAGACACAGGGCTGTCTGGGAGGGAGACGCACGCGGTGGAGAGAGTCCTGCTCGGGGACTCGGACAGGAAGCGGAACTGAGCGAAGATTTGAAAAAAGGATGGGAAGGCTTTGAGTGGGCTGGAAAATGAGAGAGAGCCTCCCAGGAAGGGGTCACGACGGGGGCAAAGGCGCAGGTGGAGGAGTGTCAGGTGGGCGAGTAAGGAGCGTGGGGCAGCAGGTGCTGGTGGGGAAATCGAGGCCCAGGCCGTGGGGCCGTGGGAGGCAGGGCCGCCAGCCACCCCGGGGAAGGAGGTGGGCTCTGCTCTCACCCAGATGGGTTCCTCAGCTCGCATTTCACCCGGTCTCACGGCGCCTCTATGCCAGCAATAGAGATTTGCTCCTTAATGGGTGAAGACGTTCTATTCTTCCCAGGATCTTCAGTAAAACTTGGAATGAGTCCTCAGAGGAGGAGTAATCTGCTAATACCTCACCGGGGATATTTTCTCAGGAGCCTCAAGGCCTTCTTAGGGTGGAGCTGGAGACAGGAGGAGAGAAAGTGGAAAATTTCAATTTACCCACAGCCTCCTGTTACTTTGATGCGGAGGTTTCTGTGAGGCTTTAAGATGGAAAGAGAGCAACAAGGAGACTTGTGATTGACATGCGCAGACTGACACCAGTTGGAGGAGCAGAGGCCAGAGTTAAGGGTCTTCATGGGAAATATTCCGCTTGGAGCCGCCGGGCTCAGGGATAAGAGGACTTGTGCAAACACATGGTGAATGAAAGAATGAGCAAATAAACGAGGACAGACAGGCTAGAAAGCAGGCGATCTCCCCTAAAGGACTTTTCCACTATAGTACAATGATGTGTGCTACTTTTTAGGTCAGACCTCCTTTAAGGACCTGATCAAGTGTATAAATTGCCCTCCCCAGAAAAATGCACATCTGCAAATGCAAACAATTTTGCAATCATTTTCAGAGGATTTAGAGACACTGTGCCCCTAATCCCCCAAGGGAACAGTCCATGAAACTCTCCTGATCAAACATCTAAAGGAATGCTGTGGTGTGAGAGACCTTTCCATATGATTCCCCTGTAGGGAAACACTGGGACAGGGAGATGAATTGGGGTCCTACGTGCATATAACAGGCGTCAATTGCTCTGGAACACTTGGGGAAATCAGGGTCCCCACCTGCTAACTTGACTGCAAATCCATTATCAATCACGGCCTGGCCCCCTTCCATTCCCAAGGGCATATATGAGTCTAGGGCATAAGGGTGTTACATCCTGCCACATGTGTCCCGGAAGTCATCTTGGTTGTGGCTACTCACCCTCAGGGACTGTGCCCTGGACTGCTGGCCCAAGCCTTCAGTGGCTGGCTCTCCATGGCCGTTTCTGCCTGAGGACAGGGGCCAGGGCCCTGGGGGACCTGCAGCTCATCATCCAATTTCCCACCTCTGAATCCCAGCTACCTCCTTCCAGGTTGGACAACTCTCTTTTTCACTTTCTCTGCCTCATTCTATCCCTCTGGAAAAAGTCCAGCTTGTTCTCTTCAAAGGCCTGATTCCAACTACGACCACCTACTCATGTTTGGGCCCGGGCACCATCAACTGGGTTCCCTCATTTTACCATCAGCTTCCACACCTAAAGGTGTTACTTCCACCTGGGGCAGGGAGATTTTGGACCAGCACTGTCCAATCAAAATATTACACCAGCCACACCTTTCATTTTCATTTTCCAGTGGCCACATTAAAGAGTAGAAACAGTAAAATGAACTTAAATGACATCTTACTGGACCCCATACATCCACAATATTATCATTTCTAAACATAGGATCAATATAAAAAATGACTAATGAGATAGTTGGCTTTTTTTACACACTAAGTCTTCAAAATCTGGTGTGGGTTTACACCGACAGCACATCTCAGTTTGAAGTAGACACAGTTCACATGCTGGAAGCCTGCCCGTGGCTGTCCCATCAGACACAGCGATGGGTCCTGGGGCGCGGCTGTGGGGCGAGTCACCGGAAAGGGAAAATATTCATTGTAGTTATAAAAGGCCAAAGCACCTGGAACAAAACTCAGGGTCATTTCTCCATGGGTTGTTGTGTGACATTAAATTATTAATAAACCACCTAATACTTAAGAATAATTGTGGGCCACAGGAAAGGCCACTCAGGGGAAACGGAGAGATGAGAGAAAAGAAAAACGGGGGGAGGAGAGCAAGTATCAGAAACTCGAGACCCCCGCGTTTCCCGGTGTCTCAGCTGTGCGTGGGCGAGCCTGGAAAACCTGATGTGGATGCCACCCTCTCCTCTGCTCCCTCCACCGGGAGTCGAGACCCCAGGGTAAGTTCCAGTGGCCCCAGTGTGGTTCTCACACTTGGCTACACATCAGACTCCCCTGAGGAGTTAAAGACTTACTGATTCCAAAGTGTTCCATTCGTTGAAGTCGTAACTGTACGGTGGTTCTGCAGGAGAATGTCCTCAGCAATTACACACTGACCTATTTAGGGACCACAATGTCACTGACCTTCAAATGGTTCAGAAAAAAAATGTTTTTATATTATGTGTGTTTATGTGTGCGCACGCATATGGAAAGAGAGAAATGATAAAGCAAATAGGTTAAAATGTTCACAATCAGTATAAAGGACATATGGATATGCTTCGTATTAATCTTATTCTTGCAATTTTTCAATAGGTTTGAAATTATTTTCAAATAAACTTTATAAATCTTTTTAAACTTGATTCCTAGAGGTTCCGGTTTCACTGGTTTGGAACTTGGAAATGCCCCAAAGCTGGGAACCCCAGCTGCAAGGCTGAGAAGCACCCACTTCTCCCCCGCCTCCCTCTCCAGATGCCTGGGCCCAGCCTGCACCCTGCTGTGAGCCATCTTTAGCATCAGCATCTTAGCTTAGGTATTCTGGTGCCTGCTGGGACAGGAAGTCATTTAGGAGTAAGCATCCTCTTTAGAGAGCATTGCTGCACTGGGGGTGTGCAGGCCAGACGCTAAATATTCATCATCCTCCCGTTTCCTGCAGGGCTGGACACACTGCGCACGGTCTGTCCGGTCTGTGACTGCTGCCACTTAGCAACTGCTCAGCTGTCTGGGATGCTTTCACCAGAGGTGGCCTGTTCGCTGGAAAGCGGTACCAGGGTTCACAAGCTGAGTGATAACTTAATGACTACTTAGCACCTGTGCCTCTCTTTTCCCTGGGAGTGTGGGTGTTGATGGGCGTGGGGGGGGGAGGAAGAGATCTGCCTTCCTCCTCCTGGAAAGCAGAGAAGGAGCTGGGGGGTGGGGAAGGGGCTGGGCTCAGGTGGTGACATGAGAAAAAGACCCAGGGGGACCCCCGCTCCATCTATATTCGAGCTGAGAGCTGACTTGTGCCTCTTCCACTTTCAAGGATCAGAAATGCAGCTTGGTCTAGTCTATCCATCACTTTCCCCTCACCAGTCCCTTGAGACCAGCGACATGCATTTGTGAGGTGAGAAGGGCAGCATAATGGAGCCTTCCTCCGGAGCCATCAGAAGCCCAAAGAGGCACTCACCTGGAGCTCATTAACACCTTTTAAAGTGGTGGCAGCTGAGGCTGACTCATCCAGTGTGTGTGGTCCACTAAGAGCTATCAGATCTTTGTTGGCTGTGTATTTGCCCTATCTTTTCAATGCTGTGTTTATGTGATGTGATTTTTGTCCCTAAGCCTTCTCAAAGACATTGTCTTTACAGGACTGACTCTCCCTGCTCTATAAACTGGAGCAGCTTCCAGATCCTGGCTGGTCTTGAGTCAAGCTCCCAGAGGGCGGTGGAGGTCCTGTTTCTATTTCACCTGTGTGTATGCCACCCCCCTTACAGAGTAGGCACTCAGTAACTAATTGTACTGGGACCAGGGCAAACTTGGGAGCGGAGCAGGGAATGGAGGTCAGAGGAGACCCAGAGGAGCAGAGCCGCAGGCCAGGTGCACGGTGGGTATGAGCCGCAGGGGGCAGGGTGTGAGGTCATCGCCAATCAAGAAACTACTGCAGAAAGCAGTAGTAGGTGAGATAGAGCCGCAGGCGGAGCAGTTAGCTGGGCAGGGGCGGGGCAGGGAGCGGGCTGGTGAGATGAGGTATGCGGGTGCTGGGTCTTTGGTGGTTCTCAGAGGTGGCAGCATTTGGTTTCATTGCCAACCCAAGTAGGTAAGCAGGCTTTTGACTGTTGTAGGAGAAAAACTTAGACTCAACAGAGGAGATCTGGACCAAATCCCATGGACTAGCTGGGAGAACTTGCACAAGAATTTAAGGCCTTTTCCTATTTGCCTATAAAATTACTTTCAAAGCTGCTAAAGTTTTAATAGATCTGGCACCCTTTGCTGCCAAATCACTGTCTTTTTACTCCCCTCCAGAGTGCTCTCAAATGCAAACACTCTGGGGACTGAGGGTGCAGGAGCTGGCCCAGGTCCCTAACATGCTGCAAGGTCACTGTCTGGGCCAGGGGACAGAGTGGACTTTTAGGAGGGAGCTTAGAAGCCTGGCTCACTGGAGGGTGTCCTGGATCTGGCTCTCACGGGCAAGGCGGCCTCAGTGTCTGCTTGGCTCTAGGCAGCCTGAGGATGAGGAAGACATTTCCCCAAAGTCCAGAGAGCCTGGGGTTATCCCAGAGCAGACCTCTGAAGGCCTCTCCTGTTTCTATGACCTTGTCTTTGCATTAGAGTACGTTCTAAGGCCCTCCTGACTCAAGGTACGTTGGCCGCTTTGCTCCTATTTTGAGTCTGTAGTTCATACTTGTTGTTTGTACTTCTCTGAGGGTTGCAATCTGACCTTATGTCCCACGCCCATACCGTCCCTGTAGCAATCCTGTTATGAGAACTGCTTGGTGGGAATGAAGCCCAATTCTGGGCCCTGGGAGCAGGGAAGCTGTCCCAGGTTGGCTCCCTAATGCCCTCTCCCTGCAGAAGGTAGGGAGGGGGCAGGAGAGGGGCTGCCTTGCGGAGGGTGAGATGAAGGGGTGTGGGCTGCCTACACGCTGCCTTAGCTCCAGCCCAGGCTTTCAGGACTGAGGTGGGACCATCCTTGCAAATGAGCGGGCACCGTGCCCGGCGGGCTTCCTGGTGTGACCACCGCAGCTGGGCGGGCGCCAAGGGAGCCTTGTCAATCCCAGGTTGTCTTTCAGGACTGAGAAGCAGCATTTATTCTATGTCCTGTGCATTTTGGCACTTGTTTCTTACTTCCTTGTGACACAGTCTGTGATAACTTCATGCATGTTGGCAGTCTATAAGCTCCTTTCAGACAGGAGCCGAGAGTGCTTTTCTTTCCTGAGCCCCAAGGTGCATAGGAACGCACTGGGCCTGCAGCAGGTGCTCAATAAAATGGTGCTTTCTAAACTGTGCCGCCTCGAATGTGCTGAGCCTCTGACCATTTTTAGAGCTTTGCAGTGAAGCGTCAGGGCAAGGGGGAGGGGCCCACATGTGTCCAGGCTTGTTAGGGCAGGAGAGGGGAGAAAGACTAGAAACACAGTTTTTTCCCCTTGCTCTGGGACAGGTATCGAGTAGCGGCAGTGCATTGTTTGCAGTTTATTTAAGGACAATACGTAGACAAGACCTCCAACTTGTACCATTTCCCCCAGTCATTTGCGACCATTTTTCCTTTCTTCTGGCCACCCTTTTCCCTCCTGGGCAGTGTTCTGACTCCTTCGCAGTCTCAGGAAGCGATGCTGTGAGTCCTGGACTGTCCTGACGGTGGAGTTGGAGGGCCGCCCCCTTCCTCAAGGAAATCCATCTCCTGTCGGCATCTGAGAGCTGACTGAATGTCCATTTAGTGCAGGATCAATCTGCCCTGCGATGCCTCTGCTCTCCACAGTGGACTGGAATATTTAAAGCGGGGATGTCTCAAAGGACCGGGGAGGATTGACGGAACAGTCTTAATAAAGTCTCCTCCTCGTTATTTCCCCAAGGTGCCGAAATCTGCCTGTGGTCTGATTTCATTTCTCCTGCCATTATTGATCGTCTTGCTCGGCAGTGTCTTGTGAGGCGAGGCTCATTGTCTCGTGTCCCCCTCGCTGGCTGAACCGTCCCATTCGGGCAAATCTCGCCGGAGCAATAGCGTCGCTCTTAGCGAACTTTCTGCACGCCTTCATTCTCCTCTGATGGACTGGAGTAGTTGGTGATGAAGGAGCTTGTTTTTCACATACAGAAACCTGAGCTGCTCGTCCCCAACACAGAAGCAGCGGGAAGGAGCAGAGTGAAATTACAACCCGCAGGCGGTTTGCATCGGAGTTCTCCAGCAGTAAGCACACACCGTGTTATGAATAATAAAACCGTATCCTTGTAACTCCCTTTCTCGCAGGAGCGCAGAGCAGTTTGCCAACACGATCACATCAATCCTTGCAATATTTATATAAGGCAGGCAGGAGGCTCCCCCAGCCCCCGCGTGCAGGGGTGGCTGTGGACTCCGTCTCTCCTCGCACCCCCTCCGCGCCCGTCCAGGCAGCACTTGGCGGAGCAAGCCCTTGCCCTTCTTAGTGCTGCCTTTATCAAAAATATGCTGTGTGGGTGGAGATAATTAGGCATATTAAAATGTCTTGCTTCACCAATCGAGAAAGAGGAAACAAAATGTATCCGGGGACGTATCTCGAGGGGACAGAAAGCACTGCAGACACGCAGCGCAGCTCGGCCTCTGCTCCTGTGCTGCGGCTTCCCCCGCACTCAGGCTACCCCAGCACGAGTCCGCCCTGTGTTGGGCGGGGTCCAGCTGGTGACACTCAACCCGGCGCTGCCTCCGACATCAGGGGACGACGCATCCCCAGACCTGGGGCAGCCCGGGCAGCAGGGGCCCCTCAAAGATCAGCAACGAGGAAACTCCTTCCCCCCAGGTTTGAGCCAGAGCTTAGCAACTCTGCAAAACTGCAGTTCCTCTTTTTCTTCGTCTCTCACTTCCTCCCTGCCCGCTTACTCTCAGTGTTACAGCAAGTGTTACAGCGGTGGTCCCCAGGATAAACCGAGGGGCACGCGGAGAGCCGGAGAGTCAAAGTTTATTCGCTGGCTGGCTCAGAGGGGTCTCACCACCAAATTCTGAGTCCCGTCTACCTGATTTTTCATACTTTTATTAAGTTGGGGTGGTGCGAGGGGTGGAGTATCAGGTGGCTTATGCCCCCAGATTAGTTAGTTGATGTGTCAGGTAATAGGTTAGTATTATGTTGATGAACCAGGTAATAGCTTTAGTGTTACACTGATGCACCAGGTAATAGATTAGTTGATGCGCCAGGTAATAGGTTAATATTATGCTGATGCAGGTCTTCCGTGAGGGGTTGGGGTCTCAGGTGGCTGATGCGCCACCAATAGATGGGGTTTTCCTTATCATTGGTGCCCTTTCTTCCAGCCTGTTCTTAGTTTAACTGGCTGAAACCTGGCTCGACCGAGTCCGCCCTTCTTCACTCTTTCTCCTCTCAACTCTCTTTCCTTTCCTTTTTCTATTCATCATTTTTATTTTCCTGGTCTGAGGATGTAGAGAGGACAAATGAATCCTTTAGTAACAAGGTGACCCCGTTTACATGCAAATCTCTGATCCTTCCTAGTGGCTCTCGTTGGCCAACGTGCTGCACAGCCCCCTGAGCAAGCAGGTGTGTGGAGTATGATCCTCTGAACACCTGAGGGAATGATTTCTGTGTATCACCAGGGCCTTGGTCAAGTTTAGCGTGAATGATGTTTGATTGTAATCATGTTACTTTTTTGACATTAAAAAAAGTGGTTAAAGCTTGAGTCAACTCCTCTTCCGATTGCTCAGTATTCCTGGGCAAGGTGTTTTTTGCTTGTTTCTTTGTGTTTATACTTATCTGGATATATTTTGGGATCCAATAAATACCAAATCGCAGAGTTCTCGAATAGAGTTCTTTTAAGAATTATTTTTATTTAATATATCAATATATCTCCACTGGGAATTTTTAAAAGAAACTTTTTTTTTCTGTTTAACCGTTACTATGTCCTTGACCCCCAATGCCATTGCTCCTGCAAATGCAGACACTGCAGGGAGAGTTTCAGGAAGCAGGGGTCTTGCTGATCTTTCTGTCGCTGCAGCCCAGCCCTAGGTGTCTAGCATGTAGTAGGGGCTCGAGAAACATTTTTTGAATGAGTGTGGGTACAGTCAGCCCAGGCTGCCATGGAGGATGCCCCGGGACCCTGTGCTGCAGTCAGGAGATTCAGGGTATCGCGCTCCCCCAGGGGCAGAGGGCAGATTTGCTGGGAAAACAGGAGAAGACTGACGAAGTGGAAATCACTGTGACCTTGCCCAGATATCGCAATCCTTCTACCATCCAAAAATCACATTTCTGAAATAGTAAGATACTTTAAAATAACTAAAAGAGCAGAATTGGAATGTTTCTAAAAGAAATAATAAATGCCCGAGGTGACGGATATCCCAATTACCCTGATTTGGTTAATACATATTGTATACCTGCATCAAAACATCACATGTACCCTATACATATACACAACTATTATGTACCTGTAAAAATGAAAAGTAAAAAGTTTTTAAAAATTAAACAAAACTCACATTTCTGTTTAGTATACTGAATATTTATTGAAACTTTTGCTGCCTGTAAACACTATGCTAAACTCTGGAGATACCAAAATAAATAGGACATTGTCTCTACCCTCAAAGAGTTCTCGGTATAGTAAGAAAAAGAATAATTTTTTGAACTCAAATGTTATACCTCCATGTATTAAAGTTTGGACTGAACTGAACCAATTTTTTTTTTTTAAATCCAGTGAACGCGTAGGTTTGAATTGCTGTTCTGTGCATATCTGTATTTCCTAAATCTTTTGCACTAAAATAGCACAGGAACAGCAGACCATTCTCACAGACAGTGCCTGGAGGAAACACTCTGTTTGGGCTGAGTCCATATTTCCTTCTTCTCTTTAATTGTTTGCCCTTTGACCTTTGCATATCTCAGCATCATTTCTCCAGAGCTGCACCTGGAGTCTTTGATGGGAGCTGTCACCAGTAACCAGCGATCTTTCATGAAGACCCGCCTGTTCTGCTCCCTGACCTCCCTGCTACTTTAGGGAAAGGTCCTTTATCTAGAAGTGTCCCTGAGAAACATGCTGGGCTTTCACTAATGTATCTAGAGTGGCCCATCTGTTTGAAAGCACTTTGGTCAATGAGCCCATGTGGCCCATGTGCATGGGCTCCACTTCCTGCCTTGGCTACTGGGGGGTCTTGGCAGGAAGATGCCTGGCCCGTCACAGAAACCCGGTTCCTCGGAGCTGAGTGAGAGCTTACCTACCTGATGCTGGAACTCTCTTCTCGAGGTCCCCGACAAACGGCCATGTAGTTTATGTTCTGATAGGTGACAAAGAGCTCTCCATCTCTGGAGAGGGCCATTTCCAATTTTGAGCCTTTTGGCTTGTAAGCAGGTTTTTTTTTTAGAAAGTTGTTTGTGTATATTAAGCCCAAAATCACCCTCCTTGCCACTTCCTTCCTTGTTGACTTCCTCTGCCCTTCCCTCGACAGTTACTCACTCTTTGCTCCTGTTCTGTTTTCTCCTAAAATAAAACCCATTTATTCCTTCTGCCTCCCAACACCTCCTTCAATATTTGAAGCCAGGAAGACAGTTACTTCGTCTTCTCCCTTCCAAGCTGGACACGCTCGGAGCCCCCCACTCTTCTACCCGGGGCGTGGTTTCTAGAGCCCTCGGCATCTCCAACCATCCTCTCTAGACACGTGATTGTCTGTTATGAGACATCTTAATTGCAGTGCCTTGAAGCAAACATTATTTTTCAATTGTCATTTGACCAGCATAATAGTGCTACTATTACTTATTATCTGGACATTATATTTTTACTGAATGGAACTTACAATTACATTAGCTTTTTAAAGCAACCACATCACTTTATTGGCTCACATCAGCTTCTGGCCAAAGAAAAACTCCAGATATTTTGAAAACAGGAACTGCAATTAAACCAGGTCTCCCCCGTTACACTATTGTGCAATCAATTTCTGGACCCAAATGTGTTGGCACAATACCAGCCATATTGACATAAGGGTATTCTTTAAATTGGTTCCAAGCTGGTTTCTGGCTTGTCCCTCTAACCCAGCCCCACCTCTCTACCCCCGCCAGCCAACTGGAATGTGAGGTCTTCAGTTTCAGTGGCCCCACCGGGGCTGAGACAACACCCTCCTTCTTGTTATTTTACCTGGTACCAAGCACAGATTATGGGAGAAGTGGACTCCCAATTCACGTTTGTTGAATAGCTGAATAAATGTATTGCATGAGGCTTTACTAACAACGGTTGTTTCTCAGAATGAGCCACGGCTGCCATTTAATGCATAGACTCTTTGTATGTTTTATGTCTCATTTCTTTAAATTTTTGTCTTAAGAAGACCATGAATCCATTCCAGTCATGGAAAACCCCCACACTTCCCAGAGAACTTTAAGTAATTTTCTCTCTTTAAAGAAAGGGGTATTCCTGGGTGACACTGCTCATCATTATAATTTAGTTGCTAGAACTACTTTCTAAGCACACCAGGATGAGAATATTATCTTTCAAATATGTTGGCATAAAAAAGGATGTTGAGAAAAGCGCATGGAGCAAAATCACCGCCTGTGGCACCCCAGCAGTGTGTAATCAGCAGAGCCATTGCCGCGAGGGCCTCTGTCCTGCTCGAGCCCAGCCAGGCCTGGGGAAAACACTTGCAAGTTTTCGAAACCAGCAAACACTTGCAAGAGGGAGGAAGGAGAGCAGATTTCATTGCCCTTTCCTATAGCCATGGTTGTTAAAGCACTTTTTTTTTTTAAGATCGTGTGGCTTCTGATACCACCACCCTGTCTGAGTGCCACTGAGTGAGCCGGTGTTGCTGATGTTTCAGTGAGACCTATCATATGCTCCAGCCTTGGCGACTCTGAATTTAAAAAAAAATTTCAAAGAAAGGCTGGTAATTGCTGGGTGGAGCAATGTTTGTGCTAATACAGCTCCTTCCCAGGTTAAAACTGGGCTGCCCAAGTTATTCCCTCAGAAGCCTGAAACGAACATGCCATTCTGCACAGCGGGGGCAGTTGTCTCAGGAGTCTACAGGGCTGTGCCTTGTCTGGTACCGAAAGGCATTAGGGTATTCTGTGAAATAAACAGAGAAGAGAAAACATTCAGAGAGCAAGAAAATGGATATATTTAACTCTCTGAAGAAATCAAAATGGTAAATAGGAAATGAGTTTTCATTTGACTTTCCTTTCGCTGTCCAGGCTATTCCAAACCCTGGAATGAGAATTCTCAACATCTTGGCCACTTGGGATGGACAAAGTGAGCTTAATTTCCTCTTCTATGAAATCTTCCTAAACCTGAGAGTCACGAAGGCGTTTGTAACATCAGGACATACTGTGTTGAATCACTAAATTAGGGTAAGGCTCACACTGGGCGTGGTTCAGTATCCTTTGCTAAAAAGAAAGCAATGTGTTTAATAAAACTTAACTCCGCCTCCTGCCTGTCAGCGCCCTGTGGATTCTGTGGAAAGGACCGGGGTGTCCCAAGCTAAGCTGCTGGGATGGGAAGCTGAGGAAGGCCATTTGGACCCCTGTGTATTTTTAAACAGCTCACCACCCTGGTCACGGCATCCCACCCTGTTGGCTCCCGGGATTCTATGCTTGGCAAGGCAATGTTTACACTGGTTAAAAGTGTACACTTAGAGTTAAATCCGTTCACACCACTTACTAGCTATGAAATAGTAGCAAGACACTTGATCTCTGGGTTTTTCTTACTTAAAATGGTGATAATGATATCTCCTAAGTCTGTTGTAAAGAATAAATCAATTAATGCTTGTTAAGTGCTTAACACAAAGCCTGGCACACAGTAAACTGTTAAAATCTTTTTAAAAAGTAAACTGTTATTAGAGTAGGACCTGAGATAAAATATATTCTTGACAACATGAAGCCATTGCCAAGAGACTGAAATGTATTTAGTGAGATACTACTATGTGCTCACCCCTGCATGGTACATCATGGACTATATAAAGAAATATTTCAGCATTCACAGCTTTCCTCTGGGTTCTCTTTGTTTGCAGCATTCCAATCATTAGAACATAGAAAACTGAAGCTACAGACACTCCTTTTATGAACTACAAGGAAACAAACACTCTCAGAATTGGCAACTGAAATCTATAAATGAGCCCACAACATCGTATCTGTATTATTACTTTCAAAGTTGTCCAGCACTAAAAAATATTTTTATAAGAGCTGTGTCAAGAAGGCCCTGCCTTTTTGAGTGTCCCCTTCTCTCGAACTTGCCTGCTTTCTGGAGAGACAGCAAGCCACCCAGCTAAATGATGTGCCGTGGAACAGCGAGCGGTGAGTAAAAAAGGGAAGAAAGACCTAAACATCCCACGTGCCGAGTGGTCGCCTCCTGGGGAAGGAGAGCCTGGAAGCCCCAGCAGGATGGCAGCGAGCAACTTCCTGAGGGCGCCGGGGTCTGCTTGGGAGCTAAAGAAGTCTGGAAGCTTGGAGCACATCGTGGGTATTGTTTTCAGTTGCTGAGTAAATTATTAAGAGGAACTGAAAAAAGAAACATGTGTAAACTGGATTGCAGGGGGAGGGGTGAGGGTGCATCCATGCAGGGCATATGGAGAGAGCCAGAGAGAGATATTGAGACCCCTCCCAGAAACCAGATCTGGTCCCTTTAGGACATAAGGCCAAAGTGGTCAAAGTTGGGAAGAGAAAAGGAAAGGGGGGAGTACAGGATCTCCTTTTCTTTAACAGTCAGAGACTTTCTCTAGGTCCAGGACACACGAGAAAGGCTCACTTGAGTTGCAAACACCCCTGTTTTCTGTGGTCATAACCACGAATCACGGGGTTTGCAGAGCAAGGTGGGGCACACACCGTGTACCGGTCCTGGCTGTGGCAGTGTGGTGAGTTCAGCTGCTCGTGGCCCCACAGGGACGTGTGGGGTCTTCAGAGCCCCAGACCCTCCCAAGCACCACACTCCCTTCACCTGGACCTGGTTGGTTGGGCAGGGACACAGATCTTGGCGAGACCAAGGCTGTAACTTCAGTGCCCAGGATAACAACCAACCGGAGAACACTAATAATTTAACCCAGCAACTGAAAATAACACCCATAATTTACTCCTAGCTTCCAGACTTCCCTTAGCTCTCAAACCAGTCCTTAGAGCCTCCGGGAACTTGTGCGTGCCACCGTCCCGCTGTTGAACCCTTCCTGTCCGCGAGTCTTTCTCTCAGCTCCCCTCCTGGAGGACACGGAGCTGGGACAATGAAAAGCTGCTGCCCCTGAACGGCTGCCCCCAGGGAACTTGCTGCTCTGCCACTGTCGGTGGGGCTTGCGGGACAGTAGCCCGTATATGGAAATGTCCAGGAAGGTGCCTCTTTGATGGTAATGCCTGTTTGCATTCAAGGCATTTAGACTAAAACCAAGAGACTATCTCTCCCCTTTCCCTCCCTCAAACCTAGATCTAGGGGTGTCAGGTCTCCCCTTCACGTCTGTGGAAGCCAGGGCCCAGAGGGAAGAGCGTGGCTGGCCCGCCCTCTCTCCAACCCGGAGCTGCCGTGGCTTTGTCTTGGGGGAGTGGCGAGGCGCTCTCGGACTATTCATTTTGCTTCCGGCCCTGTCAGATCAATTTGGAGTAATTTATTTACACGCTGGATTAGGAAGTCTTTGCAGAGGAAGCACAGTGCTCCCAAATATAGAAATGTAGAGGAATCCCTTCCAGACTGCTCCCCAGGCTGAAGCTAAATGCCTTGAGGACGAGGACATAGGTGGAAAGACCAAAGTGGGTCGCCCAAGCTTGCTCAGGGTTCCTGGGCCACAGCAAATAGAAAGCAAGAGCTGAGCCAACCTGCAGGGAACAGATTTCCAAGAGCCATTCTGACCAAGTCTTTCCTCCCCACCCCCCCAGTCCTGTCCTGGGCTCCAGGGGGCACTCACAGCGGCTGCTGTCTGCCACAGGGTGCTGAGTTGCTCCTCCTGGCATCCTTGGTCCTCTCACTAGAATGGTCTATTCACAGCATGCCTCTGAGCCTCTGCCATTTGAGAATAAAACGGTTCGTTAATCTGAAAACAAACCCATGCCTGGTCTCTGAAATGTACTGACCTGCACTGGCTCCCCTGGGGTTGGGAGACACAAGACCCAGTGCTAGGCACAACCCCCCACTGTATCAAACACAATGGGTGGATTCTACAGTGAGACCAACGCCTGCTCTGGCCCCTGGGCCTCCTCACGCAGGGCAGACAGCGCGTTACGATGCTCTGTAATGCGAGTGCTCTCTCTGCGCAGGAAGATGGTTCTCACACACGGCCAAAGGTCTGTCCCTGGGATCGTCGTTCACCACAAGCTTTGCTGGGCACTAAAGATCAATAGGGCACGGCCCTCACCTTGAGATGCAGGGACTAACCAGGAGGTGGCTGCAGACAAACACGAAGGTGGACACAGTGGGAGAGGGAGACGGGGGCATCCACTTTTGGGAATTTAACTCCACAGGGGAGAGCCGGAGGGAAAGGAGAATGGATGTCGCTGCTTTGCGAGCTGGGAGGCGAGAGGCTATGAGCGAGTCGGTCCTCCCCAATCTCCTTGTTTTGACACCTCGCGGAGCTGATGTCACTCTGGAGTTTAAAGATATGAGCAGTTGTCCGAAAGCACACTCCCTAAAGCACCACGATAAGGGAATGATCAAGGGCTTTTCAAAGGTGACACTGCCATCCTTGCGTACTCTCTCGTTGACACTAAGAACTAGTGTGGGGGAGAAAAGGTAGGATCTTTTCCTTACCCGTCGCTAGGTTCATGGCTGAGGCCCCTAGAACAAAAGACAGCGTAGTAAGAGAAAAGCATACAAATGTATTTAGTACCAGTTTTATGTGACATAGGAGGCTTCAGAAATGAAGATCCAAAGAGACAGGTAGGCCTGAGTATTTTTGTGTTGGGTGCGATGAATAGTGGACAGTCGTGCAGAAGTATGACGGGACAAAGGGCTATGACCCAGTGGTAATAAACTGGGAAAACTGGCTAGGCCTGTTTGCTGAGGTTCCTCTCTGCGTCCCCATGTCCTCAGAGACAGGGATGTTCCTTTCCTCTAGGTACAGAGGGAGGGTATCTCTCACTTGAGGGTCTTATGATGGCCTTTACAGGAAGGTCAGATAATTCTTTTATGGCCTGCTTCAGGGAAGAAGATCAGAGAGATCTCGTGTCTGCTGTTTTCTCAAAAGCCAAGGTGCCGTAATTTGGGTAGCGTGTCCCGCACCCCATCCTCAGCCATTGCAGTGGAGATGACTCCACTGTAATCAAGGTGGTATAAAGTGCCCCAGGAGCCCCCTTAGAATTAGATGGGCCTGACACATGCATTTATCTGCCCAAACACACGTGTGCAGAAGAGCACAGGGGCTGGAAAGGCCTCAGAGAGGAGATGGTATTAGAGCTGGGCCTTGAAGCCAAAGTAGAACTGTTTGAGTCAGAAAAAAGAGGAGGTAGAAACATAAAATTCTGAAGCTGAGAGCACCTAGGAAAGTTATCAGGAAGGAACGGAGCAGTGTCTTTGCTCCTTCCCAGTGGTCCTGCTTGTGAACGCAATCTTCAGCTAGGGAGCCCGGAGCAGGAGGAACTTGGGAACATTCAGTTCAGAAAGCTTTTTATAGACAGCAAGCTGAGGCTCACAGAAGGTCAAGTAGGTTTTCTAAGCACAGATAGCTTGCTGTTGGCGGAGAGAAGCCCTAATGCAACCTAGCACATGTCTTGCTTAACACCTGTAGTGTTTTGCCTATGTACAGCACCTCACTTGGTATTGTATTTGTATGAAAATAAGAGGTTTTGCCAGGCTAAAATGATTCATGGAAGACTTTCAGGGCTTTGGAGATGGTCTTTTTCAGAGTGATTTGCCCTGAGCCAATAATACAGAAGGAGGGAGAAGACACTTCTGGTAGCTAAGGAAATCTGTCCCCTGAATTTTTATGCTGGGTACTTTTGATTAGATAAGTAAATATATGTCAGAAAAAAAATTTGTGTCTATAACTAATTAAAAAGATGTGTGATCAACAAACACCCTCTTCCCCTACAGGCAGGGAACAGCTCGTTCCTTTTTCATTGTTGAAAGGCATCCTGGAGACCTTTCCCCTCGGAAGGACAGTGACCACTGATTATCTGCACCCACTATAGCTGCATGGCACATTATTTGTATTTGTTAGATTTTATTTTACTGGTTGTAGACCCAGTTTCCAGAGTAGAAAGCAGGGTCCTAGTCTCAACCCAACTAATGGGACTTCACAGGTCTCCCAACATTTTCACCACCTCCTCTGTACATTGGTACAAATAAATGGCATCAATCTGAATGCACTTTGCCTCAGACCAAATGGGGCTAGAAGCTTAAAAACAAGAAGCCAAGACGTCAGCACAGAATGCCTAGGAAATGGCTTCCTTGGCTCAGAGTATCACATCTTTCCCTAATGGGTTGCTGTTTTCATAGACTGTGTTCACAACTCACTGGCTGAAATATTTGACCTCTGTAGTAGAGATGGGATCCATCTGCTGACAATAATGATGTGTGACTTTCTGGGGAAGGTGGGGGAAGAAAATCAGCTAAAGAGTTCCTTAATATCTTTGATAATTCACTAAAGGGTTCCAAGAGTGTCAGAGAAAAAGACATGAGTGATGAGGACAGGACAACTAACCACTTTTACTGGAGCTCAAAGTGTCCCATCGGTGAACTCGTGTGCAGGGGGGATCTGATGGAGGTGTGAGGCAGATATGCCCCGAGGCAGCTCCTTTCAGTGAACAGTGGCCTTGTTAACCTAGCTAACAGAGAAGGATGATCTATCAAACAGAAAGTAAGAGAAATAAACTCACAGCACAACTGCCCCCTTTGTTTTGTTTGATTAAACACCTGGAAATCAACTCAACTCACTGTCTGCAAGCCTGACCCATTGTCTCTAAGAGTTCGTTTTCACAGCCTTGAAGATCCCTAAGCAGACAGTAGGGGTGCGAGCCCTCGGCCTCTGTTCCTGCCAGAACCACGTTTCAAGGACTTTGATAAGCCGGCCTCAGAAAGAAAGAAATGGAAAACCCAGACACAGCCGCTTCAGCCACTCCTGTTATCAGTCTGCAGTAAATGAGAAAAAAAAAAAAAAGCCGTGTTTACCATCAAAAGCCTGAGCAACTCTTCCTCGGCTGCCAGCACCTTCCAACTTTCTTCTTGCAGTTCATGCCATTTTCCTTCTTTTCTGTCTTTCTCTCCCTCTCTTCCTTCCTTCCTTTCTTTCTTTCCTTCTTTCTTGGGAGAGTAAATAAACTTTCTACTTCTTTATATCTTAATCTTTGTGTGAGAAATCTTTCTCCACCCGTGCCACGAGCTCCTCTTGAGTTCCCCGTCTCGCAGAGGGCCACAGGTGCAGGCCCTTTCTGGCATCACACCGTATTTCTTTCCCTAAGATCGCCCAAGTGAGGTCGCAGCTCTTCTCCAGCTCCTCCTGAAGCACCCAGCCAGCAGCCCACCTGCACCCTCTCCCCATCCCTGAGTGCTGGTGGTTGGCCTGGTGGGGCCGAGGAGACAGTTGTGAAGACCTCAGAGCCGAGCACTTGGCAGGTTCACCACACGGACTGCCCCTGGTCTTCATGCAGAGAGAGAGTCTTTCATTCCTCTATTCATCGTCCTAGTCCCCACTGACACGAGTGGAGCGTACTGTACAGAAGGGGTAACTTATGTGTTTGCAGAATACATCTCATTGAAGAAAGGAATGAGGAAACATGGGCTGAGTATGGTTTTTACAGCTTCTGAGTGTGGTTCACATTCAGCTCTTGAAGCAGGCTCTGAGGATGGCGTTTCCCTCTTCTCTCGGTCCTGGTGGCCCTGAGGCCCAGGTTAGGCTGTTCTTGCAACCACCCGAAAGCTGACTCAGCAACTCCCCTGGATCCTGGACATGGAATTTCCCTGGACCCAACTCTTCCTGTCTTGGGAGGCTGGCCCGGTCGGGTCCCCAGGGCTTCTTCTGCGAGATGCTCTGGCAAGGCCAGTCGCGACCTTTCTTTCATCTGTTCTGCTCTAAACATTCCTCATTCATTTTTCTCTTCATATATTATGTTATTTTTTTCTGCTCAAAATAGTAACACACAGTCTTTGTAGAAAATTTGTCAAATAAAAGAAAGCATAAAGAAACAGAAACCCCTCGCTGTTTCTAAAGCGCCCGTGTTTCACCCATTCCCCATCCCCTCCCTCCTCCTCCTCTCCCAGCCTCCCAGCCCATAATCCTCTTCCTGAAGGGACTCTCACATTAGCATTTTCAGGTCTCTTTATCTTCAGGGACAAATATTAGCATAAGGATTAGCATATTACAATCCAATTACTTTTTAGTCACAACAACCCCAACCAGATTGGGGTTACTCTCAATTTGCATGATTTCGGCAAGGGGGTAAGAGACGCAGAGGGAAACTATGGTGTTCCAATGTATCTTCAAGTAAATACCACAAAGGCTGGCTTTGGAGGGTAACGTGTTTTGGAAACAAAAAGCTGAGATGGAATGGGGCGGTGCAGGGGAGAGCTAATAGAGAAAGAAGCTCCCAGCTTTCTGCAGGGAGCTTCTACTCTGCCCAGACAGAGCAAACGGCATCGAATGAGTTCCCATCATCCATTCCAGACTCATGTAATGTAATATAGTTTCAGGAAAATCACAGGGCTTATTGAAAGAGTTCTCCCACAGCAGAAGAGGCCAACTGCCAATGCTGTGTTCTCTGTAGTCTCTGTGAAGGTCAGCCAGCCGCCCTGTCAAGGTCAAGTGGAGATGCTGAAGAACTTTAGGAGACTCCATCTCCATCCTCTCAGGAAGCTAGGTGGCTCCTAGGACAATGTGTCCTAAATAAAAACACTAATGAGTGAGCTAACCACTGATGAGTGGGCTAACACATGCCTAGTTAACATAACACAATAAGTGAATTGCTATTACCCCAGAATAGGTATGCTGTCTGATTACCATAAGACCCCAAGAATTTACTGTAGACCTACTATACAGAAATAGCTGTACTAGGTAGGTACAGACTAGTTAGTGAACACTTCTTAGGATCAGTGCAAAAACGGGACCAAGAGAATTCCTACTGAAGGCTTAGAATCTAGATATAAACACCGGATCACTAGATTTTCTCAGGGAAGGCAAAACAGATTTCCCAGTATTCCCCAGGTGTTGGATATCTCCAGGTTTTCACCCCTAGACTTCTCAAAGTAGGAGTGAGCACTGTAGATTTAACTAAGGGCTGCATTAGGGATCCTTAGGAAGGAAGGACCTTCCTAAGGTCCTTTCATGGCATTTCACTCCAAAATTCCTTATTAGACATCTCCTACCTAGTCTTTGTTCTTGGCATTAAATATTTCCTCTTTAAATTGTTCATTTATTTAATAACCTTTAATTGGGTTCAACCTCTGACCCAGCATGGTACTGAGAGCCTCTGGTGTTGTGGGGAGCCAGGCACGTGAGCCGGGCCACCCCTGATGCATCTCCGAGGACCTGGCAGCTGGTCAAGGCGAGATGTGGTCCAGGCGGAAGGTGTGGTGTGGGCACCAGCAGAGATGAGGCGACAGCCAGGGGTGGGGGGCTGCTGCGTCACGCTGGAAGTGACAAAAGGTGAGGCCTTGCCGGCACCGGGAGGGAGCTTTGCCTTGATCTGTAGGAAATTGGAAGGCCATCAGCTTGAATTATTGGTCTGGTTTATGCTTTTACTTTTTTTTGCTCTGGCCTCCGTGTGCTCAGGAAACGTATGATTGACATCTTCCAGCCAAAAACCTGTCACATATTTGAAAACAATAATATTTTACCACTTGAGTTTTCCCCGTTAGGTTCAATGGTGCTGATTCTTTAACCTTTCCTCACGGAACCTCTTTCCCATCACACATTCTGTCTTTTCGTCTGTGTCACTCTTCTCCGGACTGTCTCAGGTTTTTCCGTATCTGTGACAAGTGCAATAATCAAAATGACGTGTATTTTCCTAAGAGAGGGAAGCATAACAAAGTGACTACCTCTCCTTCCCTCCCATACTTACTGTCTTTTCAATGTGTCCTAGAGTCACGGTGGGGTATTTCCCCCCAAGAATAACACACCGTAGTTGGCATATTTTCCAGCTTGGGGTGGGTTCTGAATGCTAACCTCTTCCCTGCATATTTTCACCAGCTGGTCTCTAGCCAACCTGCACAGGAGTCCCCACACGTTGGTCCCAGTGTGCCAGTCTGCATTTAGCCCTAATGATTACTGGCCAGAGTCCATTTTGAATTAATCATCTTTATTTATGTTTTACTGTAAATCTCCCATAAATCCTGGATTCCTCCCTTTCTGCCCCCCAAAACTCTGGTTCTAGAAAATAAGGTGCTGGTATCTTCTGATCATGATTTAAACAATACATTGACTAAAAGTTTTTGAAGTAGCCAGAAGACAAACTCTGCAAATTATTGACAGGTGAGTCACAGTGTCAACCCGAATTTCTGAATATGATGTAATTCCCTTTTCAGACTCCCATCACTTAAGGTAGTGGTCCCCAACCTTTTTGGCACCAGGGACTGGTTTCATGGAAGAAAATTTTTCCATGGACGGGGGGATGGAGAAGGGAAGCAGGGGGAGGCGGGATGATTTCTGGATGATTCAAACGAATTACATTTATTGTGCAGTCAAACCTCTGCTAACGATAATCTGTATTTGCAGCCCCTCCCCAACATTAGCATCACCACCTCAGCTCCACCTCAGATCATCAGGCATTAGATTCTCATAAGGAGCCGCAACCTGGATTCTTCACGTGTGCAGTTTGCAGTAGGGTTCATGCTCCTGTGAGAATCTCATGCTGCCGCTGATCTGACAGGAGGCGGAGCTCAGGCGGTGATGCCAGCAATGGGGAGCGGCTGTAAATACAGCTCACTTGCCCTCCACTCACCTCCTGCTGTGCACCTGGTTCCAGTACTGTGGGTCCCTTGGGATTTGGGGACCGTAGACTTAAGGAATATCTCGGCTCTCAAGACTTTGCTAAATTGTTGCTGTCAGGATTTCAAGAGTCATTTTGAAACCTGTCAAGGACCCGCGACCTCTAGCTTCTGGATTTAGAATTTTCCATAATCCCTACTACGATGACTATTAAATTACTAAAGCTTTGTAAGGCCTTCTCCTTTTTTTAATTGAGTAAAATTAATTTCCTTCCTTCCTGGTGTAAATTTAGTTGATCTCATTTACCCTTGTTAGGAAACGGTAATGGTGTTGATTGAATTAAGGGTTTCACACAGATTCGGAATCGTTTACTGGGGAGAGGAGCTGCCGAGAGAGAGTTTCTCAGAGACGCATCAGCAGCTCGGGAGAAATGGAGTCTTTGCAGTGACACGAAGGCAGAAATATGCAGCTTCTGTGAATGTGCGAGCAGACGTTAGATTAAGGAAATTGGCTCACACATGCAGTCTAATTTCACATTGAGAGTTTTCTACGGTGTCAAGTTCAGTTGCCGAGGAACTCAGAAAATGATGCTATTCTTCTTCTCCCTTTTTTTAGTCCTACCTAGAGAAATGTAGAGGAGGAAATAGCACACGGTTTTTTCTGTCCCATTAAAAAACAGTGGGCCGGGCGCGGTGGCTCACGCCTGTAATCCTGGCTCTCTGGGAGGCCGAGGCGGGCTGATTGTTTGAGCTCAGGAGTTCGAGACCAGCCTGAGCAAGAGTGAGACCCCGTCTCTACTAAAATTAGAAAGAAATTAATTGGACAGCTAAAAATATATAGAAAAAATTAGCCGGGCATGGTGGCACATGCCTGTAGTCCCAGCTACTCGGGAGGCTGAGGCAGGAGGATCACTTGAGCCCAGCAGTTTGAGGTTGCTGTGAGCTAGGCTGACACCACGGCACTCTAGCCTGGGCAACACAGTGAGACTCTGTCTAAATAAATAAATAAATGCAGAATTTCATGCTGTCCACACCGGCCTCCAGAACGTATCTGCCGACATCGTTCACCGGGACAGGTACAGTTCACCTCCTCCTGGTCATTTTGCTTCTGCCTTCCTGTAGTTCTGACGAGTGATGAGAAGGATCACGTTAAAACCTAAATCACGCTGTGCCCCTCCTCTGCTCTAAAGCCTCCCAAGGCTCCCATCTCTCTCTGATAAAAAGGTTACTGTTAACTATAGTTGCCCTATTGTGCTACTGAACATTAGATCTTATTTCTCCCACGTAACTATATTTTTGTCCCCATTAACCCCTCTTTATCCCCCACGCCCCTTCCCAGCGGCTGGTAACCGTCATTCTTCTGTCTACCTCCATGAAATCAATTTATTTTAAAGAGACAGGGTCTCACTCTGTTGCCCAGACTGGAATACAGTGGTATCATCATATTTCATTGCAGCCTCCAACTCCTGGGCTCAAGTGATCCTCCTGGCTGAGCCTCCCAAGTAGCTGGGACTACAGGCACATGCCACCAAGCCTGTCTAGTTTTTAAATTATTTATAGAGATGGGGGTCTCACTCTCTCACCCAGGCTGGTCTCGAACTCCTGGTCTCAAGTGATCCTCCTGCCTCAGCCTCCCAAAGTGTTGGGATTACAGGTGTGAGCCACCCGGCCCAGCTCAGAGTTCAACTTATTTTTAGCTCCCAGGTATGAATGAGAATATGTGATATTTGTCTTTCTGTGTCCTGTTTATTTCACTTAACATAACATATTCCAGTCTCATCCACGTTGTTTCAAATGGCAGGATTTTGTTCTTTTTTTATGGCTAACCAATATTCCATTGCATATATGTACATTTTCTTTATTCATTCATCTGTGGGTGGACACTTAGGTTGATTCCATATCTGGCATGACATTTGGGATTTTGAAAGGCTTGGCTGTGCCACCTACTAGCTGTGTGTCCTTGGGCAAGTCACTTAACCTCTCTGATCCTCAGTTCTTTCTATCTGGATACTGGGAATTATATTAATTTCCTGTGGCTGCTGTAACTTGTTGGCTTAAAACAACAAAAACTTACTATCTTACAGTTCTGGAAGTCACAAGTCCAGAATGGGTCCCACAAGGTTAAAATCAAGGCATCGGCAGGGCTGCATTCCCTTTGGAGTTTCTAGGGGAGAGTCTGTTTTCTTATTTTCATCTTTAAAGGTAGCGATGGTTGATCAAGTCCTTCTCACATCACGTCACTCTGACAATGCCTCGCTTGGTTTCATCTTTTGCTTACAAAGACCCTTGTGATTACATTGGTTGCACCTGGATACTTCAGGCTACTAGCTCCATCCTGAGGTCATCTGATTAGCAACCTTAATTCCACTTGCAACCTTAACCTCTCCTTTCCACGTAGCATAACAATTTTTCAGGTTCCAGGGATTAGAATATGGTTATCTTTGGAGGGGGGGTCCCATATTCCGCTTCCCTCAGGAAGGATAGTGTCTAATGAGCATCTTCTCTATCACCTGGGAGCCTGCCTCCACCTGCAGCCTGGTCCTTCTGAAGCTTACAGTGTGATGGAACAGGTGGCCTTGAATAAGCTAATCACAGAGACATTCACACAAATCACCCAGGAATCTTGTCCAAAACGCAGATTCTGATGCTGCATTTCCATCAAACTCCCGGGCAGTGCTTACGCCGCTAGCTCCTGGACCACACTTTGAGTAGCAAGGGTCTAGGTCCTCAAGGTACTTGATTAAGCACAGTTGGTTCACATTTCAGATTCCTGGGGCTACCCTAACAAACCGCCACAAACTGGATGGCTTAAAACAACAGAAATTTATTTTCTCACAGTTCTGGAGGCCAGAAGTCTGAAATCAAGGTATTGGCAGAAACCCCATGATCTCTCTAAAGGCTAAAAGGGTAGAGTCTGGACCATGCCTTTTTCTTAGTGTCTTAGTCCATCTTGTCTTGCTATAAAGGAATATATGAGGCTGGGTAATTTATAAAGAAAAGAGGTTTATTTGGCTCACGGTCTTGCAGGCTGTACAAGAAACGTGGCACCAATATCTGATGCGGGTGAGAGCTTCGGGGAGTTTCCGATTAAGGTGGGAGGCAAAGAGGGACCGAGCGCGTCACTCGGCGAGGGCGGGAGCAAGAGAAGGAGGAGGGAGTGTCGGGCTCTTTTCAACAACCAGCTCTTGCGTGAGCTAACAGGGAGAGCTCGCTCACGGCTGCAGTGAGGAAACCGAGACATTCACGAGGGATCCACCCTCACGATCCAAACATCTCCCTCCAACACCGGGGATCAAAGTTCAACATGAGAGTTGGAGGGGCCAGACATCCAAACCATATCATGTAGCTTTCGGTGTTGCTGGAAAGCCTCAGCATTCCTTGGCTTGTAGACACATCACTCCGATCTCTGCTTCCACTGTGACGTGTGGTGCTCTCCTGGTGCCTGTCTCTTTGTCTCTTCTCTTCTTCTTTTTTTTTTTTGAGACAGAGTCTCACTCTGTTGCCCTGGCTAGAGTGAGTGCCATGGCGTCAGCCTAGCTCACAGCAACCTCAAACTCCTGGGCTCAAACGATCCTCCTGCCTCAGCCTCCCGAGTAGCTGGGACTGCGCCACCATGCCCGGCTAATTTTTTTCTATATATATTTTTAACTGTCCAATTAATTTCTTTCTATTTTTGGTAGAGACGGGGTCTCGCTCTTGCTCGGGCTGGTCTCGAACTCCTGAGCTCAGAACATCCGCCCGCCTCGGCCTCCCAGAGTGCTAGGATTACAGGCGTGAGCCACCGCGCCCGGCCTTCTTTTCTTCTTATAAGGACACAAGTTATACTGGATGAAGAGTTCACCCTACCCCAGTATACATCATCTTAACTTATATCTTAACTACATCTACGAAGACTCTATTTCCAAATAAGATTACGTTCACAGGTACCAGGGTTTAGGACATCGGCATGTCTTCTGGTGGGGGACACAATTCACCCCACAGCAGTCACCTCCACTGGTTTATGCTGGGTTCCCTTGCAGCTCACTCTGATGCTCTGACCTTGTCCAAACTCTCTCTTCTGTGCTGCCTAGGTTTGAACGAGTGTGCTTACACCACCACATGCCCGGCTTATGCAACTTGCACCGCCACCACGGACAGTTACTACTGCACTTGCAAAAGAGGCTTCCGGGCTAGCAATGGACAAATGCAATTCAAAGATCCAGGAGTAAAATGCAATGGTGAGTTCACAAGCCCCTCAAAACCCTCGAGCATTTGGTAGGAAAATCAGGTGACAGCTGGCTGGGTAGTGGATGTAAGTACTGCCCCGTTTCCTCCAAACATGAATCCAATCCTTCCCTTCCCTTCCCTTCCCTTCCCTTCCCTTCCCTTCCCTTCCCTTCCCTTCCCTTCCCTTCCCTTCCCTTCCCTTCCCTTTCTTCCTTCCTTCCTTCCTTCCTTCCTTCCTTCCTTCCTTCCTTCCTTCCTTTCTTTCTTTCTTTCTTTCTTTCTTTCTTTCTTTCTTTCCTTCCTTCCTTCCTTTCTTCCTTCCTCTCTCCCTCCAATCCCCCTCCTCTCTCTTTCTGATTATGAAATGTGGTGGTTGGGCTTCCTCACAATATGGCGGCTGGGTTATAGAGATGAGCATCTCAAGAGAACAAGGTGGAGGTACGTGATATTTTTATGACCTAGCACGTACGTTTTTGACCTGGTGTCACTTCCATCATAGTCACAAGCATGCTCAGATTCGAGAGCAGAGGGGACATATATCCCACCACTCGATGAAAGGAGTACCAAGGTCATGTTTAAGGGAAGAGCATGTGGGATGGGAGATACCATTCCAACCACTTTTGGCGAACA
The DNA here is from genome assembly GCA_963575035.1 of Avahi laniger. Lineage (NCBI taxonomy): Eukaryota > Metazoa > Chordata > Mammalia > Primates > Indriidae > Avahi > Avahi laniger. Next base: position 39,926 of record CAUYSK010066859.1, read on the forward strand.
CAGTCTGCTACCCGGGATGAGGTACATTTGTAACACCAGCTCTTTCTCTGTTCAGATGTTGATGAATGTTCTCAAAGCCCCCCAGTGTGTGGTCCTCACTCAGTCTGCGAAAATATGAAGGGGAGATACAAATGCAGCTGTTTGCCTGGTTTCTCTTCTCCCACTGGAAATGGCTGGATCCCGGGAAAGCCAGGCCATTTTGCCTGTACAGGTAATGCTCTCGGGCTCTCAGGCATGGGTCTTTGGCGGACATCTACAATTGGGTTGAGTTCCTGTGTTTCTAAATTTACACTCCCAATCTCTTGTCCACTCACTCTTCTCTGCTCCCTCTCAGACATCGATGAGTGCCTCACCAGCGGGGTCTGCCCTGAGCATTCTCACTGTGCCAACTCCATGGGAAGATACAGTTGCGGCTGCCAAGTTGGATTCATCTCTAGCAAGTCCACCTGTGAAGGTATAAAGGACCAGCTCTTCATTATTTACCTACTTAATTAATTAAGGATCACCATTAGAAGGCCATATGAGGAAGGGATTTTCTCACATTATTTTATTTTATTTTATTTATTTGATTTTATGATTGCTTGAGACAGGATTTCACTCTACTGCCCAGGGTAGATGCAGTGGCATCCTCATAGCTCACTGAGACTTGGAACTCCTGGGATCCAGTGATCCTCCTGCCTCAGGCCCCTTAGTAGCCAGAACTAGAGATGCCTGGCTAATTTTTCTATTTTTTATAATGATGGGGTCTTGCTATGTTGCCCAGGTTGTTCTCACCCTCCTGCCCTCAAACAATCCTCCTGCCTGAGCCTCACAAAGTGCGAGGATTACAGGAATGAGCCACCATGTCCAGCCTGGATTTTCTAATCTTAGGCAGAAAACTGGGGCTCAAAGAAGTGAAGTGACTTTCCCAAGTGCATGCAAGTGTTAAGAGGAAGAGCTGGGACTTGAATTCTTGTTGAGGGCTTCTACGAATCAAACACTGCGTCATGCTGGACTTGACTAAAATAAGGAGCTGTTGTCACTGAGCAAATCAATGGGCTTGCTGTCCAATGTGCAGAGTAGCCAATAATATGGCACTGGCCTCTGAGTAAAAAAAGTTTTATTGCAAGTTGGTGACTGGCAAGGGACAGGTGGAAATGCTCAAATCTGTCTCCTGGAGCTGGAGGCTGGGTCAGTTTTATAAGCATAGATTATTGAGGCGTGATCTGATTGAATATTGCAATGAGGTGATGCCAGGAGGCATGGTCTGATTGGTCATGCCATGGGATGATGCAAGGGCTCGATCTGATTGGATCCTCGATGGTGCCATGTGGTGTCCCCTTCTGAAGTCAGTCCCCACTCCTCAGTCTGATCACTTATGTTCCGCCCAACATCGCAGACTTGGTTCAGCTGGGGGTGACGTTCAACCTGGGGGTCCATGGCAACTGCAAAACAACTCGTAACTTTGTTACATAAACAAAGACCCTATTTCCAAATAAGAATACATTCACAGGTACCAGGGTTTAGGACTTCAACTAATTTTCTTTCTTCCTTCCTTCTTTCCTTCTTTTCTTCCTTCCTTTCTCTCTCATCTTTTTTTTTCGATTATGAAAATATAAAAGGTCACTGTAAAAGTTTATGGTGGTTGGGCTTCCTCACAATATGGCGGCTGGGTTCTAAGAACCAGCGTCTCAAGAGAACAAGGTGGAAGTTCATGATATTTTTATGACCTAGCATGGCATCTTTTTGACCTGGTGTCCCTTCCATCATAGTCACAAGCATGCTCAGATTCGAGAGCAGAGGGGACATATATCCCACCACTTGATGAAAGAAGTTACCAAAGTCACATTAAATCAAGAGCATGTGGGATGGGATGTATCATTTTCATCGCTTTTGGAAAATACTGTCTGCTTTGCTGGGATGAGGTAAATTTGTAACTCTAACTGTTTCTCTGTCCAGATGTTGATGAATGTTCTCAAAGTCCCCCAGTATGCGGTCCTCACTCAGTCTGCGAAAACATGCTGGGGAGATACAAATGCAGCTGTTTACCTGGTTTCTCTTCTCCCACTGGAAATGGCTGGACCCAGGGAAAGCCCGGCGACTTTGCCTGTACAGGTAATGCTCCGTGTTCACCTGTAGGGATGATGGCTACAGCATTGTCAAAAGCCAGGACTGATCAAGCCCTTATCACATGTCCCCTGGCTTAGTTTGAGAGATGTTGGATGTCATCTTTGCTTTTTCTCATCTGTTTGTAGCCGTCAGTTATGACTGAGTAACAAATCACCCTGAAAGTTAACAGCTAAAAACGACCATGTTTATTTAGCTTTGGAGTCCACAGGTTAGCAATTTAGGTTGGGCTCTCCCGGCCAGTTCTTTTGGTCTCACCTGGGCTTGTTCCTGTGTCTGCAGTCAGCTCATCTTGGCTGGACTGTTTCATATGTCTGGGAATGGTTCATTTCTCTTCCACTTGGTCTTCCATTCTTCATTCAGCTGGTCTGGGCTTTGAGGTAGGAGGTCCGGGAGAATGAACAGAAGGAAACAGGTTCTTAAGGCTCGAGTTTGGGTCTGGCATCTTGTCACTTCTTCTTAATTCTATTGGCCAATGAAAGTCATAGGGCCAGCTACATTCAAGGGGTGGGGAACCAGACCCTAGATCTTAGTGGCCGGCATGGCAAAGTCACATACTTGCAATCTACATCCCAAGGTGTGAATACAGAGAATAATGGATTATGGCCGTTTTTGCAATCTCGGTTAGTTATGCATTGAAACTCTTTGCCACCTTTCTGCTTACATATCATTAGCCAGAATTTATTCTTATGCCCACAGCTAAGGGTAGGAGGCGACTGGGAAATACGTCCCACTGTGTGCCCTGGACGAGGGGAGAACACAGATACTGGGGTGCACCAGCCCAGTCTGCCACAAATGAACATGCAGAGAGAATCTCCTGTCTGCCGTGTGAAGTCATCTTTCCTCATTTACCTTGACCTGGGTTTGGCGTTTTCTCTTCCGCTCTTCAGAGGTGGACGAATGTGCCAACCCCAGAGCTTGCCCGGAGCACGCGACTTGTTATAACACTCTTGGAAACTACTCTTGCGTCTGCAACCCAGGATTTGAACCCAGCAGCGGCCGCCTGAGTTTCCAGGGCGTGGGGGGTTCCTGTGAAGGTAGGTGGAGGTGCCTTTTGGGGACTCGGGTCCACGTCTGTTTGCAAAGGCACCGGTGACAGGGTTGGGGTGAGTCTTGGCTGAGTTCAAGAGCTTCATCTGCAAATCTGAAGCCAACGACTACTCATTCATTCACTTACTCACTCAACAAATACCTCCTGAGCACCTGTGCTATACTCCATGATATTTAAGGCGCTTGGGATAGAGCAGTGAATAACATGTCCAAATACCATCCTATTGGGGGTTTGGGCTTCAACATATGAATTTGGGAGGGGGCCACCATTCAGACCATCCTGCCCAGGAACACAGAGCCCTTAAGTGACAGAGCCAGGCTTTGAACCCAGAAGAGAGTTCACTGGGAGAAAATCAACCCGTGTGGACTGAAGCGAATCCATGCTCCTGCCTCATAAATTGCAAAGAGACCAGAAGCAAATGATTCAGCAGGTGAGCTTGGTTGGGGCCAGGTTCTCAGAGCCTTGCACCTCCAATGAGGAATTTGGATTTCATCCTGAGCCGCGGGGAGTCTCACCAGAGTAGTTTATGGGTCATGGGTGCGCCTCTAATGGTTGCTCTGTGAATGGCAAAAACGTGGTTCAAGAAGGCAAGACTGGAACCAGGCAAACACGCTGGCTGCCGTCCGCGGTGAGGCCGTGAGCGGCTGTAGCCCCAGCGTCCTTCCTTCTTTTGACTGAGACTGGTTCTCTGCTTAGATGTGGACGAGTGTTCCAGGAACTCAACTCTCTGTGGTCCCAATTCCGTCTGCATCAACATCCTGGGAGCGTACAGTTGCTCCTGCCTGGCTGGCTTCTTTTCGCCCGATTTTCAGACCCTCAAAGATCCAGGGGATTTCGAATGTGCAGGTGAGTCTCCCAGCCATGCTGAAGACATCGCAACGGATATCCAATGACCTTGAAACCTAGAGGCTTTAGAACAACGACCCTTTATTCTCGCTCGTGATTCTACAGATCGAGCACATGATTTTTAGGGCTCTGGGATGACTGGCAGGTCCGGAATGGTCTCGCTTACGTGACTGGCAGTTGGTGCTGGGGTCTCAGCTGGGCTTTCCTCATGGGTCTTTCCACATCGCTGCTTGGGCTCCCTCATAGCATGGCAGCGTTTCCAAGAAAGAATGTTTCAAGAAGAAGAAAGCAAAAACTGCCAGTCTTTTTATGGGCTGGGCTGGAATGTCCCAGAACATTCCCCCCACCACATTCTATTGGCCATGGGCCTAGATTTCAAGGATGCGGAAGTAAACTCCCTGTCTCACTAGATGAGCAACACGTGCCTACAGGAAGTGGAGGAATTTCTGGAGGCCATCTCTGGAATATCTACTCTATTGCAGAGTGCATTTTATATTCTTCAACTGTGAAAAATGCATGCTTCTTTTCATTGAAAAGCCTGTATTTCTTGTTATTTGTTGATCTTTGCTAGCTGCTGATATTATTGGAAGCAAAATAATAGAGGTGTGAAGGTGAAAGGGACCTTATAAATAAGTCAGTACAGGTGTAGGTGCTCCCGGGAACCCAACTGGGATCCCATCGAGACCAAGGCAAAAGCCACGCAGGTAAGGCCGTGGGCTCTGCCACCTGCTTTTGTCAAATTATCACCTTTTATTGATTTTACATACTCAGGTTTCATTTCACATAAAGAAAGCTTCCTGGGCAAAAAAAGTTTTGAAAACTGTGCATCTGGTCCAACTCCATACGCAAATTTCAACCACTAGATCACCATACGCGCATTTCATCCGTGCTCCCTGTGACCAGAAGCCACCTAGTTTACGCTTAAACGTTTCTGGAAGTGGGGATCTCTCTCCTACTGAATGAGGAGACGTCTTCCACGATACTAACAGGAAAACCACTTCCCCTTGTCTTCCAACAACAACCCCTTCTCGTGTGTCTTTGGAGGTCTTGAAATTAATCCACATTCGTATCACAAAGGCTTTTGATTCCAGTTCTCTATGGAAATGTCCGATGCCAGATGCCATACACTGGCTTGACTCACTAGTCAACGTTGCCTGTTTATTCCTCCTATTTTGTGAGTTGTTATAGAAATAAGAAAGCTTTTGTGTTTACCTCCTTCCTAATTGTTTTTTTTCCCCGTAACATTTTATTCCATGTATCTGCTGCAATTCAGAAACCCTCCGAGGGAGAGGGTTGGCATGGTAACCTGGCGTCCCCCTGGGTTAGTTAAGTCAGGGTTTCTCAACCTTAGCACTATTGACATTGTGGGTTGTATAGTTTTTCGTAGTTGTGGAGAGGGTGTTCCAGATGCAGAGGGTTCTAGGAAATGTGTTCCCTGGCAGGGACACCATTGTCTAGTGGAGCACGACTCTGTGCTTTGGAAGAAGTATGACTTGGTTGCGGCAGGGGCCACCTCTGCTTCACGCCCGTTCCGTGCCCTGCAGATATCGATGAGTGTGCTGCCAGCACGTGCCCCGTCAATGCAACCTGCACCAACACTCCCGGGGGCTACTTTTGCACCTGCCGCCCTGGCTTTGCACCAAGCAACGGACAGCCGCATTTCGCAGGCCAGAAAGTGAACTGTAGAGGTGAGGGGGGAGTTTGCCGGGACAGCCCTGAGAAGTCATCTCTCCTCCTCGCTCCTCTGGGTTTCCTGATATTCCCCAGTTCCTTGCAGATATTGATGAGTGTTCCCAAGACCCATCACTGTGTGGTCCACATTCTGTCTGCACCAATGCCCCGGGCTCCTACGGCTGCAGCTGCGTGGTGGGCTTTCGTCCCGATCCGGAAGGCTTCCAGAAATACGGCAACTTCAGCTGTAAAAGTAATGATCTCCTTGCATGTCTTGGTGGTGGAATCTGTGTCTTGCTTTGGCTGCAAAATTTCTCACTCTACTCAACCCCTGGATCCTTCTCTCCCTTCCACCTCATCCACATTTTCTTTTTATTCATTCATTAACTCATTTGATAAATTGTTTTTGGAGCATTGATCAATTGATTAATAAATTAAACAAGTCCCTTGCACTAGGTACTGAGGATTCTTCAGCTCTGGATATGATGGACATGATTCTTGTCTACATGGGGCTTTTAGTCTAGGGAAGGAGCCAGGGAGCTCTTTCACACACAAGTATGTAATATTTAATAATTACTAGGATGAGCACAATGATTGAAAATTCATAGTGTGCTTTGGAGTGGCCAATGAGATATTGAATTTGTTCCATGCAAAAGACATTTAAGTGGAAACTTGAAGGAGGAGTAGGAACTCTCTAGACGAAGAGAGGGGATCACAGTGTTCTGGGTTATAGCATGTGCAAAGGCCCTGAGGCTCACGTAGAGTGAGTACAAGAGGAAGTGGCATTAGATGTGTTCGATGAGGTGGAGAGAGATCAGGGTCCGCAGGGCCTTGTGTGTGTGCCATGCAAAGAATTTTGGAGTCTTTCTTTTTCCCAAGAACAATGGGAAACCACAAAAGGTTTAAAATTTTAAAATGATGGATTATGGGATACATTAAAAATATATGTTATTAATACTTATAGGGAAGCAAATGAGGTATAACAATAAAATGAATATATCTGAAGCCCTTCCCAACATAAGAAAGAGAATATCATCAATGCCATCGTGTCTTCTGCATGTTCCTTCCCACTCTGTCTCCTCCTCTGAGGGACCCACCTGGAATTTCGTGTTCATTGTTCTCCTACTTTTAAAAAACATTCCCTCCTGGGTATATATCCCTAAACAATATATCCGCTTAGTTTTGCTTGCTTTGGAGCTTTGCAAAAAATGGTATCGTGCTATGTACGGTCTTCTCTGATCTGTTCTTTTTCACTAAATATTGTTCTCTGTAGAGTCCCTCATGTTGCAGTGCACAGATGTAGTTTGATCATCTTCACCATTGTGTGTTATGGCCATGGGTGGATTTTAAGCCGGAGAAGGGGGAATGAAATCCGACTTGCTTTTTCATCCTGCCTTGCTGCAGTTGACGTTTGGTTTGGTTGCTTTTGTTTTCTTCCTAGGACTTCTCTTCAAGTGTAAGGAAGACGTAATACCCAATAATAAACAGGTCCAGCAATGCCAAGGGGGAGCAGCAGTGAAACCTGAATATGTAAGTGTTTTTGAAGGTTCTTAGCTCTTCAGGTTTTCCTAGAAGCCACTTAGGTCAGATGGTGTTTTTGTAGTTTTAACAAAGGCAAAAATAACAGTGGCCTAAACCAGATATCAGTTTATTTCTCTCTTCTGTAACAGCCTGAGTGTAAGATGTGCAGAGCTGATAATGGTGGGTCCATAAGTTTCCCACATTGTGGCCCAAAACGGCTGCTCCAGCTCCTGCCATCACATCCGCATTCCAAATGGTAGACAGGGGAGAAGAGGAAGTGGAAGGCACAGTCTTTTCCTTTAAGTGCATGACCCAGCGTCACTTCTGTTTGCACCCGATTGGCCAAAAATTAGTCACATGGTCACACATAGCTGCAAGGGAACCTGGACAGGAAGGATATTTGCCTATCTAAAACTTGAGGAAGAAGGGGAGACCATATTGGAGTCTCCCCACCAGCGAAGGCGTCGTGGCTGCATCCGAGTGATATGGGATGGGTGATATTCAGCTAGCCAGGCAGAGAGGAGTTTGGACCTCTATCTAATGAAGTCATTGCAGTGAGTAAAGACTCTATAGTCTCTTTAGAAATTGATGCCGCTATTCTAAATATGAGCTTGCAAATTAGCTTTGGAACTACCACATGCCTTGGACCACGGTTTTCCTTTTTAAATTGTAAAATCTTTCACTGAGCACGATGTTCGCAAGCTTCATTCACGCTATAGCGTGTATCAGAAATCCTTCCTTTTTCAGGCCTGAGTAATATTTCATTTGAACCACTGTTTGCTTGCACACTTCCCCATCTTTTTCTGCCATTAAATATTTTTGCTGTTTGTTCCTGTTTGCTTCTTTTATCCATGGAAGAGAAAGGTGATGTGATTCTAATTTCGATCAAAGGATAGTTTTGTTTCCCTGGGAATTCTAGACACTTGTGGATTCAGGACTATGATGGGCTTGGTGGCTCAATTTGCAGACTGCATGCTTGGAGGAACGGATGGGTCAGTGCTCACAGACGCTCTCTCTTCTGGGATGCAGGTCTCCTTTTGCGCGCTGATAAATGCCACCTTCAGGGTTCTGGGCGACGTGTGTGAAAACAAAACCACCGTGGTTTCTCTGAAGGTAAAAATAAAGTTTTTGTGTCTTGAGTTTCAAACATCTTGGGTACATTTTGGGGTGTGGAAAATCCTCTTTATAATTCATGGGTTGTGAGTTAACATTGAACGTATTGTAGTTGTAAGGTCTTAAAAATTAGCGTGCGGTAAAATTACCTTATTTGTTTATTTATTTTGTTGGTGTACAGTTGTGTGAGTTTCATCACCTGAATAGATTTGTGGAACTGCCACCACAATCAGAATACAGAACTGTTTCATTTCCTTCAAAATTTCCACTCAGCTTTCTCTTTGTAGTCAGAAACCCCCTCTCCCCTAACCTCTATACATCTCTGTCCCTGCAGTTTTTTCTTTTCCAGAGCGTTATATAAATGGAATCGCAGAGTATGTGGCCTTTTGAGACTGACTTCTTTCACTCAGAATAGTGCATCTGAGACTCAAGGATGTTGCATTTATCAATAGTTCCTTTCCTTCTTCTTTTTCTAAATTTTACCATTAGTGACATTTAGTGTATTCACAGTATTGTGCAACCATCACCACCCTCCGCCTCCAGAATTTTCTCATCTTCCCAAACTGACGCTCTGTCTCCATGAAACACTCACTCCCCACCCCCTCCCCAGCCCCTGGCACCCACCACCCTACTTCCTGTCTCTGTGGATCTGACACCTCTAGGGACCTCCTGTGAGTGGAATCACACAGAATTTGTCCTTCTGTGTCTGGCTTATGTCACGGAGCACGATGTCCTCAAGGTTCATCCGTGTTGTAGCAAGGATCAAAGCTTCATTTCTTGCTTCATTAGTTTTTTATTGCTGAGTAATATCCCAATTTATGAATGCAGCACGGTTTGTTTATCCATTCATCTTGGAAGGACATTCGAGTCATTTCCAGCTCTGGTGATTATCCACAGAGCTGCTATAAACTCTCCTGTGCAGAGTTTTTGTGTGTGTGAACGTGAATTTTCATCTCTCCAGGGTAAATACCTAAGGATTGTTCGGTTATTACAGTTGCAGATATGAAAACCCAGTGTTTCTTAAGCCTTTAAGCTGGACTTAGGGATGTTGTTATTTTATTCATAAATCTGGTTATTTTTGTATCAAAATAAGAATAGCACATTTACTTGTAATTTTACCAATTTAAAATTAATTTAGCGTATTTATTCATTCAGTGTACACTCATTAATAGAGTTTTCAGGTTACATTTCCATGAATGGTTGACCTTGTTTACACACTTAATTAAGTTTTCTCAAATGTTTTATAACAATCCTAATTTCCCCCCAAATTTCAAGTTCCTAATGAGGAAGATTTACAAATCTAACAGGCAAAGCCACTAGAACCCTTGAGTAACCCATAAATCCAATTGATCAAACCTATTAATATATCAATAATAATTCAGATTCCCTTAAACATTCAATACAGTTTATAAACAGCCATGTTGTCTTTGATTGTTCATTTTAAAATCACAAGTCTAATTGCTTTTTGCAGCAAAACCATGCGGTTAACTGGTGAGCTTCTCCAATGTGCCAAATTGTTCTAAACCCTTTAAATAACAGATGTTTCCAGATTATGCTAAATATCTCAAAACCTTGTAAATTTGACACAAAAGTATTACCGCTAAGGATATTTAATTTGCCTAATTGTTTTTTTTACTTTCCCGAAGATATGAAATAACCTTCCCAACTAAGAAGAATAGATTCAACATTTAAGGGGATGTTTTTGATGAGATTTCATCAGCTGTAGAATTGTGGACCATGTTTTTCTAGGTTGCTTCTAGATTTTTCTGCTATATCAGGGTAGTGGCGGGTGTGGACTCCAAACCCGTGCCTTTCAGGGATATGGTTACAGAGCTCAGGGCATTCTGTTTCTCCTGGACAAACACCACTCAAATCTCACCCATATCCCATAATATCAACATTACTATTATTATTATTGCTTTTTAAATCCTATCTGTCCAGCCATAACCAACGTTAACAGTTAGCTATTATCTTTCAGTATCTTTTTGTGAGTGTTTGTACACACAAACACATTTTAGAATCGTTTATTGAGCACTTACTATATGAGGTTCGGGGCAGTGACTAGTGAGTCAGCCTCCGGTGCTAGCCTGCCAAGATTCAAATTGTGGATCTCCCGCCTGCTAGATACACGTCCTTGTTTCTCTATTCAAAAAATGAACATAATAATGGTGTCTATTTTATAGTTATCTTCGCCAAATTAAATAAGTTAATATATATCTGAGATACTCAAAACAATACCTGGCTCTTAAAAAGTGTATGTTATTTTTATTTTTTATATGCCAGCACATAAATACCATAAGTATAATTTAAAAAATTAGAATTATTGTTTCTGAACTAAATGAGATAATACATACATATCACTTTGTAATTTGCTTGACTTAACAATAGCCCATTTGCAAGTGTTGGTCACTGTCAAAAAAAACCACAAAACAATAGCACATGGCAACATATGTAACCTAAACATCTGTACCCCCATAATATGCTGAAATAAAAAAAAAAGCCAAAAAAAAAAACCCCACCAAACACAAAACCATAGCCCATGGACCTTTTTTGCCTGTTAATACCTATAGGTATGCTATAACATTCTCTTTTTTTTCAGTTTTATTTTTATTTTAATTTTTTTATTTCAGCATATTACGGGGGTACAAATGTTCAGGTTACATATATTGCCTTTGCCTCACCCGAGTCAGATCTTCAAGCGTGTGCATCCCCCAGATGGTGCACAATGCGCCCATTAGGTGTGAATATACCCCTCCCCTCTTCCCCCCTCCCCCCTGCCCGACATCCAATAGATGTTATTCTTATATGTGCACTTAAGTATTGATCAGTTAATACCAATTTGATCAACGACATTCTTTTTAACAGCTGCATACTATCCCATGATCTGATTGTTTCCTCTTCATTTATGTAGCCGATCTAGTGGGCGTTTAGGCTTTCCACAAACCATCCCAACATGAACATCAGTGGACGAGATCCTTGCACAAACTTTAAGTATTTCTGGAAGGATTAATTCCTGGAAGGGAAATCGCTGGGTCCAAGAGTATGGGCAGTTTATGTTGTCACAGGTGCTAAATTGCTTGAATTCCATAAAGGTAACACCAACTTGTATTCCCAGTGGAGCATCTTGAATTGGGAAGAGGGGCCTGAGTGATTGATCTTTTCAATTTGCCTTTGGTCTCTACTCCCAACTGTGTCTTCCTAGAGAGTGAAAAGACGGCTGTTATTTCATTAGCGTGTGTGTGTGTGTGTGTGTGTGAGAGAGAGAGAGAGAGAGAGAGAGAGAGAGAGAGAGAGACAGAGAGAGAGAGAGAGCCAGAGAGAGAGACAGAGAGAGCGAGGGAGAACACGAACAAACACGTCTTTCCTTGCAGAGTTCGGCTAAGAGCCTCTCCCCTGTGCTTGAACGAATGTCCACGTTGTCCAAATTCGCCAAGGAAAAGACGTCCGCCCTGGGCACGGTCGTCCTGGAGAGTGTGGAAAGCACCACCTTGGCAGCTCTCCTGGACCCCTCGGCGAACGTCAGTCAGACTATTCGGACGGAAAACCTGGGTAGGATAAACCACTCATGGCAAGTTTGACTGTGAGCAGTGACTCTCCCACCCACCTTCCCCCAACCGTTTCCAAACCCCGATCTCCCGGCAAAGCAAGTGTAATCATAATAACACTTCCCATTTGTTGAGTGCTTGGCGAGGGCCAGGCACTGTGCCAAGAGCATGTCATTAATTTACGCAGCCAATATTTGTGCTGGGTTAAGGTACGATGGTTATTTGCTGTGTTCAGATATTTCCAGCTCTCCCTGCTGGGAACGTGGTAGGACTGTCCTTCCTGGCTCTCTGGGATTGGCTGGGATTTTGTGACTAGTTCAGACCAATGGACTGCGGAAGAGAATAGTTGCTGGTGCGAGATGTTCCGGAACTTTCTTTCCCTCCGACATAGTGACTGGTAGTGTTTCAGGTCACAGCGGCTCCAACAGCCTGAGTTCCAGAGTAAGGAAAACACAGAGCGTGGCCCGAGGTCAATCAATGGCAAACACAAAGCCTTAAGGAGCAACACGTCCTTGTTATGTCTAATCCACTAAGACTGGGGGCTGTTTGTTACTGCGGCGTGACTAATCCTTTCCTGACTGATGCATGCTTGATGGGTGGCCACTTGGGAATACTGGGTGCTGTGGTTCTTCTACAGCAACACCCCACTCCTGATAGTAGCTCCTGTATCAGTCACATAAACCTAGGAAATTCCATCCTAATGGGTGCCCAGGGGGCCAAGAGGTAGAGTTAGAGTATTTGGTGGACTCGCATTAGTAGTGAACACAACTGGCCTCAGTTGTTTTTTTTGAAACAGAGTCTTGCTCTGTCACCTAGGCTGGAATGCAGTGGTGTCATCATAGCTCACTGCAGCCTCCAACTCCCGGGCTCAAGAGAATCCTCCTGCCTCAACCTCCCGAGTAGCTGGGACTATAGGGATGAGCCACCACGCCTGGATAATTTTTCTATTTTTTGGTGGAGATGGGATCTCGCTCTTGCTCAGGCTGGTCTTGATCTCCTGACCTGAAGCAATCCTCCTGCCTCAGCCTCCCAGAGTGCTGGGATTACAGGCGTGAGCCACCTCACCCAGCCACAAATCTTATGTTTTAGTGAGTTGAGTCAGACAATAAACAGACATCTGGTATAATAGATAGAGATAGCTCTATTGAGGAAAATACAGCAGGCTAGGGAGGTTAGAGAGGCTCAGGAATTAGCGAGGGAGTTGCTAATTGTATAGTGCGGTCAGGGGATGTCTCACTGGGGCAGGGACCTCAGGGCAGGGAGCTGTGTAACTATCAGGAGAAAGAGCAAGTGTAGAAATACTCGGTGAGTTCGAGGAACAATGAGGTGGCCAGTGCTGCTGAAGTGGCACAGGGCAGCGGTCCCCAACCTTTTTGGCACCAGGGATCAGTTTCATGGAAGACAATTTTTCCATGCACAGGGTGGAGGGGAGGGATGGTTTTGGGATGATTCAAGTGCATGACATTTATTGTGCAGTCAAACGTCTCTGCTAACGATAATCTGTATTTGCAGCTGCTCCCCAGCGCTAGCATCACCGCCTCAGCTCCCCCTCGGATCATCAGACATTAGATCCTCATAAGGAGCCGCAACCCGGATCCCTCGCATGTGCAGTTTACAGTAGGGTTTGTGCTCCTGTGAGGATCTGATGCCTGCCGATCTGACGGGAGGCGGAGCTTATGTGGTGATGCGAGTGACCAGGAGCGGCTGTAAATGCAGATGAAGCTTCGCTCACTCGCTGGCCGCTGACCTCCTGCTGTGTGGCCCGGTTCCTAACAGGCCACGGACTGGTATTTGTCTGTGGCCCGGGGTTTGGGGACTGCAGGCATAGAGGATGGTGAGCACAGTCAGAGAAGGGGTCAGAAAAGAAAGGAGGAGGAAGATTTTGCAGATAAATGTAGGGACTTGGGGTTTTATTTGAAGTAAGATGGGGAGCATTGGAGAATTTGGAAATAGGCATGGCATTATTTAATTTATATTCTGAAAAGACACTTTTGGTTCTGTTTTATTTTCATGAAGAGTCAATGGGATAGGTCTTGCAATTATTGCCATGTTACAGATGAGAGATGGGAGGCTCAGAGAGGTTAAGTCACTGCTCAAATTTGCACAGCTGGTGAGTGGCGGAGCTGGGTGTTCTAGTTACCACCATGGGACTGCACAACCTGAGCCCTTGTCCACCATGCTACGCTTGCCCCAGCCCCTTCCTGTTTCCTCTGGCTCTGGAAAACGTATCTAAGTTTGGAGCAGCCAGAAGATCACGACTCTGTTGCCTTTTTGATTGCTGTTGACTTCAACCTCCTCTCTCCCTGCCGCACCCGCTACGAGACCTTTCTGTTCTTTCCTTTGCTTGCAAACGTGTCTGTATACCTCTCCTGGACAGACACTAAATTCGGGACCCGCTTTCTGGGTGACCTCATACAAAATCTCCCTTTCTCTTTGTAGACATTGAGAGCAAAGTTATCAATGAAGAATGCACCGAACAGAATATAGTGTTTAACCTGAAAGCCAAAGGGGATGAGATGAAGATCGGGTGCTCCACCATTAAAGAATCCACATCCACAGGTGCTGACCCCAATCCGAGAATCCAGGCTCGGGCACATTCCCTCAGCAAATATTTACCTTCTAGATGCCAGGACCAGTCCCAGGGGGTTGAGAATCAATGAGAGTGGAGGCCCAAGTGGCCCGTTCCCTCAGAGGGTTTTCTACCTGGTAGGGGAGCATTAATTATTTTTTTTCTTTTTCTTTTTTTTTGAGACAGAGTTTCACTGTGTTGCCCAGGCTAGAGTGCCGTGGCATCAGCCTAGCTCACAGCAACCTCAAACTCCTGGGCTGAAGCGATCCTCCTGCCTCAGCCTCCCGAGTAGCAGGGACTACAGGCATGTGCCACCATGCCCGGCTAATTTTTTCTATATATTTTTAGTTGTCCAATTAATTTCTTTCCAATTTTAGTAGAGACAGGGTCTTGCTCTTGCTCAGGCTGCTTTCAAACTCCTGAGCTCAAACAATCCTCCCGCCTCAGCCTCCCAGAGAGCTAGGATTACAGGCGTGAGCCACCACGCCCAGCCGGGAAGCATTAATTAAATAATCCCACAATACAATTTTTTTATGGTTGTGGGAAGGAAATTCACTGGAATTTCAACCCTGAGAGCAGCCCGGTGAGGTGCGTGGGAAATTAAAGTGTGTCTTTGTGTGTGTGTGTGTGTGTGTGTGTGTGTGTGTGTGTGTGTGTGTTGGGTCATCTATAATAACTATTCATCAAACGATTACCTCTTTCTTTTTCCATTGTGGGAAATCTGCAGGGATCGCGGGAGTGGCTTTTGTCTCCTTTGTGGGCTTGGAGTCTGCGTTAGATGAACGTTTCTTCCAAGGCCTCCAGACCCCCTTGGCCAACTCCAAGACAAAACTGAAGATCAATTCTCGCGTCGTTGGGGGCATCCTGACTGGGGAGAAGAAAGAGAACTTCTCAGACCCGGTCATCTACACTCTGGAGAACATCCGGGTTTGTGAAGCTCCCTATTGAGACCCCTGTCGACCCATCGAGAACCCCCCGACTCTCAGTGGCCGTAACTCTCGTTTTCGATGGGACACCCATAAGGCAGCAGCGTCCGTCATTCCTAGCACCTCCTGCCGATTCTAAAAGCCAGCTCCGGAGGGACGAGCTCTCCTGTTTCCCTGTGGGGCTCTTCCATTCATCAGCCGGCAGGATATTTAGGAGGGGTGAAGTCACATGCATGCAGGGACCTTTACGGGTGGTTTCTTTCCATTAACTGCATTGAAGCCGGTGGTGGAAGCACGTCTGGCCTCTAAGACGTTTCATTTCATCGCTGCATTTTGAAATATCAGCCCCCGTGTTCCTGCCCCAAATTTCTCTGGAGATTGGCCACATCAGCTCCACTGGATGGGGATTCTCAGGTGACCAGGGCCTTTGTTTTTCAGCCAAAACAGGAGTTAGAGAGTCCCATCTGCGTTTCCTGGAGGAGAGATGCGAAGGGCGGGGGATGGACAACCTCCGGCTGTGTGGTCCAGAAAGCCTCCAAGACGCGCACCACCTGCAGCTGTAACCAGATGGCGAATCTGGCCATCATCATGGCTTCCGGAGCGGTCACGGTCAGTACGGACGATCGCTTCTCTGGCTCCCTGAGTACCTGGCCCCCAATCCAAAGGGGAAATATTGACTAAACATCAGTCGTGTGTCCCCCGAGGTGGCCGGTGTTGTGGCAGGGAGTCCTAGGGACAGAAGGGGTGTGTGCCATGCCTTTGCCCCTGCAGAATTTGCAGACTGGTGGGGAAGCCATGATACTCAAGTATAAAGTAAGAAACGAGGACCTTAAACAGGTGTGGGCACCACACCAATCACAGATCTTATTTAATGAGCACGTGCAGCGTGCTGGACTCTTTATTTTAAGTGGGATATTTTTGGACCCATTTCACAGAATGGGAGACTGAGGTTACTTAGTCTCCCCAGTCATGAAGCTAGGAATGGGTGGAGGTGGTGTTCAAACCCAGGGAAGTCTGACTCCAGAGGTCTCTCCCCACCAAAGCATACAAATGGAGCAAGAGCTTGTGCTGTAGGAATTCAGAGATGTTTCAGGGACAGCTGATGGTGGTGAGGAAGGACGTGGGATATAAAGTGAGCCTGGGCGAATGGGTAGATTTGGTAGAGAGGAAAGACATCCTCAGGGTGTCGTGGAGGGTACCTTTGCCTGTCACGCTAGATCAGAGGCTCGATTCCCTGCCAGGGATGTCTTAAATGCTGCTTACAGGACCATGTGGCTTAGCATTTAAGACAACAAGATCCAGAGAAAGACTGATCCACTTTCAAATTCCATCTCTAGCCCTTCCTAGCTGTGTTTTCTTGGACCCGTCACTCAACCTCTCTGAGCTGAGCCCAGCTCTCTCATCTCAGAAATGAGAACAAGAAAAGTAAAAACAACGATGACGCCTAACACTTACGTAGTGTGTAGTATGTTTTGGGCATAGTTGTACTTTTAATTATGTTTGTTTAATCCTCCTAAAACAACCCTCTAAAGCAGTTACTATGAACATTCCCATTTTAACAGATAAGGAAACTGAGGCACAGACCAGTTGAGTGTCTCGTCCAAACTCACACAGCTTGAAACCGGCAGAACTGCAGTCAGTTTTCTTAACCACTTTGTTGACGATATTATGAAAAGGAGCTCATGAGGTGGTGCCTGGCATATCTTTAACAGAGAGGAAAAACTCAGATAAATTTAACATTAGTTTAAAAACGAGTTATGAATGAATGGCACAGAGGCAGGACTGAACATGCCATGTTCCACTCCCGGAAGTCCAAGTGTTCCTGAATGTTTGAGTGTCAGGATTCTGTGCAGGAAGCAGAAACCACTCCAGGTATTTCAGCCAGAAAGAGATTTAACCCAGGGAATTGGGAGCTCATAACATCGCTGGAAGCAGATGCAGGAGGTGAAGTCAGGGAGCTGCCTCCTGGATTTTGCCTTCCAGGTGACACTCACCCCCTGCAGCTATAATCCAGTGGTCAGAAATCTCTACCGTCATGTAGCCCCCACCCCCGTAAAGTCGGGGATGAGCAGCTGGAATATCTAATCTAGCCACGGCTGACTCCTGTCTGAGGAAAGCCGGTACTGGCTTCCATTCTGCCTTCCAACCCTCTCACAGACGCATCTCGTTGGGGAACCCGAATTGCACCCACGACCTTAGTCCCAAAGGACTCTGGGAGATGTAGTTAGTGGACGTCCAGCCCCAGGAATACACGGGGCAGAGCATGGACAGGGCTGGGAACGCGTGGATTGCAATGGAGGGCAAAAGATGACGATGGACCTAGCGCACTCTGAGTGTCCAAGGAAGAAAAGGCTCTGAGTCCTTTCTGCCCAAGCCAGGGGTCTGGATAATCTATTTTTCCTGCCTGGGGAGGACTCGGATCCCCTTCTTAGGCCAACAGCGGCATTTCTTCCCTGCAGATGGAGTTCTCCTTGTACGTCATCAGCCACGTGGGCATGATCACCTCCCTGGTGTGCCTCATCTTGGCCATTGCCACCTTCCTGCTGTGTCGCTCCATCCAAAATCGTAACACCTACCTCCACCTGAACCTCTGCGTGTGCCTCTTCCTGGCCGACATTCTCTTCCTCACTGGCATAGACAAGACTGACAACCAGGTGCACATCCCTTGGGCTGTGTCCGCATCAGCTCCCCATCTGCCTCAGCTCGTCCCTGCTCACCTCCCTGGATGCTTGTTCCGACCTCAGGGCCTTTGCATGTGCTACGCCCCCTGCCTGTAACACTCTCCCCCCAGCTCCTCAGTTTAAAATCTCTTTCCTGATCATGTTGTGGAGTTGTGGTTGTCCTCCCGATTACTTTCTAAACCAGTGGCTGTCACCTCAGGGCGATTTTGCCCCCCAGGGGCAACATCTGGAGACATTTTTGGTTGTCACAACCGGAAGGACGGTGCCAGTGGCATCTAGTGGGTGGAGGCCAAGGATGATGCTAAACGTCCTATAATGCACAGGGGAGTGTCCCACGACAGAGAATGCTCCAGCAACAGTGTTACAAATGTCAATTACACTACAGTAAGAAGCTACTCCACTCCGTCACTCTATCTTCACTCCCAGCACTAAAGTGAAGCCATATTGATTATTCATGGATTTATTTCTTTATTTCCCCCTCCTCCACTCGGCTGTGAGGCCCATGAGGGCAAGAACATTGGCCAGTTCACGCCCTATACCCGTATCAGACACGTCGTAGGCTCTCAGGGTTTCCCAGAAGGAGTACCGTTCCCAGTTGGGATGAGACGATCATTCTTGGTGCAGAACTGCCCTTCTCGCTGTGGGGTGCTCAGCCTCTCTGACCTCTTGAAAACCAAATGCCGGTAGGGACCCTCATCCCCCATCATTTGGCTGGAGGCGGGCAAACGTTTTCTGTAAAGAGCTAGATACTCAATATTTTCGACTTTGCAGACCGCACAGTCTCTGCCGTGACGACTCAGCCCTGCTGCTGTAGCGTGAAAGGAGCCGTATATCACACACACACACACACACACACACACACACATGCACACACACACACGGGCGCGGCGCTGTGCCAATAAAACTTTATTTACAAAACGGGCAGCCAACCCATGGGCTGCGGTTTGCTGAACCCCCAGATCTTCAAACACTCCCCAGAGTAGGGTGATCAACTATCAGGTTTCCAACACTCTTCCAGGTTAGCTCTGAAAATCACATGTCCTGGGAAACCTCGGTTCCAGACAGACCAGGGCCATGGGTCCCCCTCCCAGGGTACGGCGCTGCCCCTGCTTAGGAACCGCCGTGCGTCTGTGAATGTCTGTGAGGCGGGTGAACGGGCCAGGGTTGCGGGACCCCGAAAAAGCAGTCCCTCCCCCGCCCCTTCCCCTCCAGCTGCTCTCTGGGCGGGGGTCCCTGACGTGACTCTCCTCCCCAGACGGGCTGCACCGTCATTGCGGGTGCTCTGCACTACCTGTTCCTGGCCTGCTTCTTTTGGATGCTGGTGGAGGCTGTGATGCTTTTCCTGATGGTCAGGAACCTGAAGGTGGTGAATTACTTCAGCTCTCGCAATGTCAAGTTGCTGTACCTCTGTGCCTTTAGCTACGGACTCCCGGCGCTGGTGGTGGTTGTCTCCGCCAGTGTGCATCCAAAGGGCTATGGGATGGATGACCGGTGAGTGACGTCTTCTTTCTCCCCAAAGACCCTGGAGTTATAACAGTAGCAATTGTTGTGGCTACCATTTATTGAGCTCTTACTTTATGGACTGTTGGTCCCAGGGCGGTCATGTACAGCAGCACAGGTTGTGCACTGTACAAATCCAGAAGTCACTACTATAATACTTGAGGCTCACATTCTGGGGAGAGAACATGCGGTTGGCCTAACTTGATTATTTTCCTTCTCTCATCTGTGTGTGTGCAGGGGGGTGGGGAAATGGGAAAACGGGAAGAATACCTCTGCTAAAGGAATATAAAGGTGCTGTTACTGAACATGAAATAATGGTTGTTGTGTGGTAAAAGCAGCAAGTACGCACCAGCAACATGGCAGAAGGAGGCAAGCCAGCCTCCCTTCCTTACTTCTAATAAACAAGTACTCAATGCCTTGTCCATGCCAGGCTTTCCCTGGGTGCTGGGCACACAGAGATAAACATTCAGAGTTGACATTCCTGTGTAGCACCTGGTCTAGCAGGGAAGCCAGGCTGCAAGTACACAAACAATTGCATGAGATGATACTTATGACAGTGGTAGCTGCCATCTGAAAAGAAGGCAGCGAGTTCTGCTAGAGAGTGGCCAGGGGTAGGCATGGGATACTTTAGCTAAGGGTAGTCAGGAGTGGCTTCTCGGAGGAGGTGAGGTTCGAATGACAAGGTGTACCAGCAGGGAGTTTTGCATGGGGGGTGGGAAAAGGTATCACAAAGGTTATGAATTGAGGATGAACTCGAGCTCAGGGACCGGGTGAACATTTCAGGAACATTTTCCCAGGGAAGGTCTTAAAGACAAAGAGCTATGGTCCAAAGGAAACCAAAATGTGACATGAACCATCAAGAGAATGAACTGAGTCTCACCTCCCAAAATTCTCCTCCGTTTGTGCCGTTGTTGGAGTGTGAATAACTGTAGGGTCAGGACTCTGAGACCAGCGCTGACTCCTCCTATTTCTCTCCGTAGCTGCTGGCTGGATACAAAGACGGGGTTCATCTGGAGTTTCTTGGGGCCGGTTTGCACCATCATCACGGTAAGCAAATTGTCTGGCGAAGTGTGTCCTGGAGCAGGAGTGAGGAGTCCTGAGGGACCAGGGACCGCCAGAGAAGTGCACAGCTGAGGTCACTTGTTCCCCTCAAACCTTCTCCTTCTGGTCCTCGATTCTTGGGATTTCCAAGTTAGAGAGTAATTTCTTTGACTCGTGATTTTTTTTTCATGCTGAAATGTAAATGCCCCTGGAAGGGACAACAATCTTATCCATCGTCCTTGCCCTTTGTGCTTCACTGAGAATGGGTCTATCAGTCTCTCCCAGATGTAGATGTTGAAGGAAAGAAAAGGTAAAAAGAAATTAAAGGCACCTGTAAGAGATACAAGTGGGATGACAGAGGGAATGGGGGACAAAGGCAAAGGGAAGTCTGGGGGGTTGAACACCGTCTCTTTGCCTCCCTGCCTCCAATCCAGCCTCTACTGTCCCGCCAGAAGACGTTTCTTCTGACTCTCACTCATGGTGGCTCATTTCCTTGTGTCATTGGTAATTCTTAACTGTGAGCTCACGTTTGACCGATCTAAGCCTTGGGAATACTCCAGAGAGGTTTTGCTCTGACGTCCATCAGATTTTTGCCCTGACAAGATACCACACACTGGGTGACTTGGAACAACAGAAATTTATTGTTTCATGGTTCTAGAGGCTCAAAGTCTGAAATCAAGGTATGGAAAGGACCACGGTCCCCCTCAGGGCACCAGGGAGGGATGCGTTTCAACTTCCGGCAGCCTCAGGCCTTCCTTGGTGTGTAGTTGGCCGTGTTCTACCTGCGTCCGTCTGCATGTCATCTCCCCTGTGTGCGTGTCTGTCTGTGTGTAAATGCTCCCGTTGTGACCTCACCTTAACTTGATTACGTCTGTAAAGACATTATCTCCAAATAAGGTCACATTCGGAGATCCTGGCTGTTAGGGCTTCAACGAATCTTTTTCAACCCATAACAGGGCACTACCAACCTGAAACAATGTTAAATAAATTTCTCATTGCAGGGTTCCGCAGACTATGAAGGTAACGTAAACTCCAACTCCCGACCCGTGGGAGGCCAGAGCTATGTTTTTTCCTGTCCCTTGCCGTCTCTTCCTCCTCTTCTTCCTCCCCGACCTCCCCTCCTCTCTCCCTCTCTCATTTTCTTTTCTCTCTCTCTGTTGTTTTGTTGAGACAGGGTCTCACTCTGTTATGTCTTCTCTTTTTTCTTCTCTAACCTCCAAAGCCTGCACAGAAAAGTTACCTTATTTGCCAAGATGTTTTTTTGGTGCATTCATTCGTTGAGGATGTGGTCCTGGCTGTATTGGTGGACTCCCCGCCTTCCGTGGAATCAAGGGCTTGTCCCTCTCTTCATGAATGACCTTCAGTCCCCAACGCTTTGGAGTCTCGATTTTAGGGAACACTCTTTGGGCAGCCATAGTATTCTGGCTTCATAATTAGCCTTTCCTTGGTGGTCTCTGTGGATTCCTTTTACTTTTGAGCAAGCTGTGACAAATTTAAGAGGCTGTCTGCTGGGGTTTGTCCACGTTTGCGGTGTTTTGTGATGAGAAGGTTTTTGCAGAATGATATTCCTAAGACCCCAAACCGATTCTGATACTGTGATTCTTGAGACTCTTCTGTGGTTTCTCTGCTGCTCCCAGGGCAGTGCCCACCCTCTAAGCCTGACACCTAAGGTCCTCCGCGACCTGGCCCTGCCCTAGCTTTCTGAGTGTCTCTTTCTTCTGCTACCCTGCAAGTTCAGCCCTCTGGCTGTACCTCCGGATTGTCCCCTCCTTTGGAACACCAAGTTCTGAACCCTGCAGAACTTCCCCATGGAGGTGCTGGTGTTAGGGAAATTTCCATGCCAGTTCTGCTTAAAACCGCAAAGTAGACGCTGACACCTGTCAGCCTTGCAAGCTAAAACCGCAGAACAGTTGAGCAAAACTACAAGCCTGTATGATTATACTATTTGTTATAAGCCTATCATAATTATACCGTTTGTAAGAATTATTGTTTATTGGATAACTTTTAAATCTTTTTGCTAATTGGTTAATCAATTTATACTTGCGTGTGATTTGTTAAAAGTAACCCTCCAAAAAGAGTATAAAACCTGACAAAAACCTGGAAGAGGTGCTCAGAATTTGGAGGCTTGTCTCCTCTGGGCCTGCTGGCGTTAAGAGATTAAACATTGACTCTCCAACTCTCTGCGCGCCGCTCGGTTGTTCCCCTGTTACCGGTCACTGACACTTGCCATAACACTGGTGAGGTTCAAACCACGCATGTGAGATGCTTGCTACAATGTCTGGCGTCGACCAGAGTGCAATAATATTAGGACTGAGCAACAACGGGAAAGATATTGATACTGATACTGATAATGACATGTTTATCTTGCCCATTCTGAAATCTTCACGGACACTGAGCTTTCCTGGAAGTTTCGCTCATTTGGGAAAAACAGTTCCCCTGGAGCAGTTGTTCTCAGCTGGGACAGTTTTGCCCCTCAGGGGAACTTGGCAAAGGACGGAGATATCTGTGGTTGTCGCAAGGAAGAGGGTGGGTGCTGCCGGTATCCAGCGGGTAGGGGCCAGTCACGCTGCTCAACATCCTGTAACGCCCGGGACAGCACCCCCCGCCCCCGCCACGAACACACACCAAGAGCGATGCGGCCCCGGCACCGCCAAGGTGGAGAAACCCTGCCCTGGGAGCGTGTGTGTGTTTCAAGGTTGCAGTCTGTGTCCTAATTGTCAGATGCGTCCTGTGGAAACAAACAAAGACGACCCAAATGAGGACAAGCAAAGGCTGTTTACTCAGAGACTGCCGTAGCACAGCAGTAAGGGAGTCAGACAGTGCCGTCTGCATTTGTCTTAGACTCAAAGGTGGGCAGAGGACTGGGATGTCTTCACAGTGGAAAAGAGAGAGGGCTTCAGGCGTGCCCTGATCGGCAGCTGTTGGCACAGGGCAGCGGCAGGTGGCTAACTGGACCGTCCTGCGTGATGGGTCAGGAGTGCCTATCAGCTTCCCCTGTGGGTCGTACGTTGGAAGCAGGGATAAAACTTAGGGACCTTGTCAGTTATTGACCAAGTCCGGGGGTGACTGCCATCGGGGTCATTGTTTGGCTTGCTGGGTTGGACTGCGGGTCAGGGTTCTCTTTTATGGACACTCTCGCCCTTGTCCATTTGTGTAGTCAGCCTCTCGATCTCTTCTGCTTGACTTGGCAGGTCAACTTCGTCCTCCTGACTTGGACGTTAAGCATCCTGAGGCAGAAGCTTTCCAGCGTCAACGCCGAAGTCTCGACGCTAAAAGACACCAGGTGCAGCCCTCTTCCCTCCCCTCCTTCCCTCCCCTTCCCTTTCTTTCCTTTCCTTCCCTTTCCTTTCCCAGTTTGCATTCCTTCTTCCCACAAAAGTCCTCTGTGCACCTTTTCTGTGCTGGATCCTGTGCCCAACGCAGAGGGGGTCAGATCTGTTTAGAATAGCACGAGGTCCAGATCAGGAGGCTCCAACCCTAGGGCTGCTCCCTAATAGCTGTGTGACCTTAGGCGAGTTACATAACCTCTCTGAACCTCGGTTTCCTCATCTGTAGACTGAGGATATTAACACGGCTTACTATATGTGGTTTATGAAGCCTTTGGCACAGTTACTGGGCACAGTAAGTGTTGCGTATATTATAACTATTTATAAATTTTCTAATTCTTCTTTATGCATACTTATATGTGCATATTTACAAGAAACAGAATCATACCGTTTTTATAATTTTTAAATCTTAATAACATCATTAATATTTTATCACTTAATTAGAAATTATTCTACAATAATTTTTTTCCATAGCATTTCAGTGTAAAGATGCAGTTCATTGTATTTATAACATCTCTTATTCATAGACATTTAAGTTGCTAATGCATTTGTTTTTATAAACAACACTGCCTTGAATACCCTAGTAGGTAAATCCTTCTACATTGTGGTTATTTAATTATAACACTATGTGAAAAACGGCCTGGATAAAGGGTAGGTTGGATTGGAATGCTTTTAATATAAACATATGTATATCTTCCGAACTGGTTTCCAGTAAATTTGTTTCCAGTTATGAGAGTGCTTGTTTACCTACAGGGTTGCCAACACTGGAGTTTATCATTGTTTTTGGTTTTGTTCGGTTTTACTGAACCAATGGGTAAAATATGTGATCTCATTATCTGAGTTATTAATACATATACATTATTTTATGTTAAAGATGTGAGACTTCTTCATATTCCTGTGTATCATTTGTATTTCTTAACTTTCTCACTCACCTACTGTTAATTTTAAGAACCTCCTACAACCATTGTCTGGGTTTTATTGTCCATAACTTGATCATATTCTTTGCTGCTTCTTTTTTTTAAAATTGAGACAGAGTCTCACTGATGCCTGGGCAAGAGTGCTGTGGCATCATCAAAGCCCACAGCAACCTCAAACTCCTGGGCTCAAGCGATCCTCCTGCCTCAGCCTCCTGAGTAGCTGGGACTACAGGCATGCGCCACTGTGCCTGGCTAATTTTTCTATTTTTTGTTGAGAGGAGGTCTTTCTATGTGCTGAGGTTGGTCTTGAACTCCTGGCCTCAAGCACTCTTGCCACCTCAGCCTCCCCAAGTGCTGGATTACAGGCGTGAGCCACCTCGCCCAGCCTGCTTCTTTTCTTTTTTTTTCTTTTTGTCAGTGTCTTATTCCGCATCCATTTTAAATATTTTTGAAACATTAGTACAAAAGTGAAGAAGCTGAAACAAAATTAACACACACAAATGACAAAAATTTAAACAGCACGTTTCACATAAGATGAAATTTACCATTTTAACCACTTCCAAGGGTACAGCTTAGTGGCTTTTAGTAAATACACAATGTTGTGCAACCACCACCGCTATCTAGGTCCAGAATATTTCAATCATCCCAAAAGGAAACTCCGCGTCCATTAACGTTTCTTTATTTCCTGGTATACTCTCAGGTCTCCAGATCTGCCCCAACCTGCAGCAACCATTATCACTCAAAGTGTGCTTCCTTCCAGAATATTCTATGGCTACATATCCACCTAATATTACATAAATCATAGGATACCGTATATGTTGTTCTGCACTTTGCTTTTTCCAAATAGCGTAGAGCTTGTTTCATATCGACACTTGTGGCTCATAACATCTAACAAAGATGCTTATTTTGTGCCAGAAACTCTTCCAAGCACCTTAAGGGTCTTGCTATCTCACCCTCTAATCTGGAGAACAAGTTTATCATACAGGTATTGTATTATTATGCCTATATCAAAGTGAGAACATTGAGGCACAGTGAGGTTAAATAACTTCGGGAGGCCACATAGTTAGTGAATAGATCAGCGAGACTTCGAATGCAGGCAGCGTGACCCAGAGCCGGTCTTCTTACCCGCTATAGCCTATTGTCACTCTCATATTATTTTTTAAAATATCTTTATAATCTGCTTTCAATCTCTATACATTT
Organism: Avahi laniger; assembly: GCA_963575035.1. NCBI lineage: Eukaryota > Metazoa > Chordata > Mammalia > Primates > Indriidae > Avahi > Avahi laniger. The sequence goes on from CAUYSK010066859.1 coordinate 65,939, forward strand.
GCCTATCGTGGAAACTTTATATGATTGAAATCATACAATATGTGGTCTTTTGCGTCTGGTTTCTTTTACCGCACATTAAGTTTGCAGGATTTATCCATATTGTGTCATATATCACTATATCATTCCTTTTCATGGCTGTATAATATTCCCTTGAATGGATATACTGCCTTTTGTGTATCCATTCATCCGTCGTTAGGTATTTGAGTTGTTTCCACTTGGGGGAGCGAGGAATGAGGAACAACTGCTTAATAGGTACGGGGTTTCTCTTGGGGTTGATAACCATGTCGTGGAACTAGAGAGTGGCCGTGGTCGTTCAACACTGGGAATGTCCTCGATGCCACTGAATCGTACACTTTACATGGTTAAAATGGTGAATTTCCTGTTAGGCGAATCTTACACCAATACAAAGAAAGACTTCATTGTATTTTATTCTATGGCTTCACCATTTATTTAATGTGTCCTAAATTTTTGGACACGTGGGTCCTCCTATCTTTTCATGACTACATGCAAAAGTTCATTAAAGACCGGGCACAGTGGCTCACGCTTGTAATCCTAACTCTCTGGGAGGCTGAGGCGGGCGGATTGTTTGAGCTCAGGAGTTCGAAACCAGCCAGAGCAAGAGCGAGACCCTGTCTCTACTAAAAATAGAAAGAAATTAATCGGAAAACTAAAAATATATAGAAAAAACTAGCCGGGCATGGTGGCGCATGCCTGTAGTCCCAGCTACTCGGGAGGCTGAGGCAGGAGGATCGCTTGAGCCCAGGAGTTTGAGGTTGCTGTGAGCTAGGCTGATGCCACGGAACTCTAGCCCGGGCAACACAGTGAGACTCTGTCTCAAAACAAACAAACAAACAAACAAACAAACAAAAGTTCATTAAATACACATGTCCAGACGTCTTTGTGCACACGTGTGTCCGTAGGCCGACAGCGTTTTCATTCCTGCGGGATTCAATTCCCCTGCATCTTGACTTGCAGACTCCACC